>VZTL01055986.1:5584-42983 GCA_013400535.1 Scopus umbretta | reverse complement strand
GGAGTCACCATCCCTGGAGGTGTTCAAAAAACGTGTAGATGTGGCACTTTGAGACATGCTTTAGTAGGCATGGTGTTGTTGGGTTGACGGTTGGACTAGATGATGTCAGAGGTTTTTTCCAACCTTAATGATTCTATGATTCTTGGAAAAATAGAAAGACCATATAGGTAGCTGGACATATTTTCAAGTATGTGGATACATGCTATTAATTTCATAGAAACCAGTATATGCAGCACTGGAAGGCGTCTTAAGACATTTTCTGAGCTGCGTGTTCCCAGACTGTGGGACATTTATCACTGACGATATATAAAGCTGTTTCTAAGCTGTTCATGAAGGCACCTCATCTCTTTCTTGGGATACACCCATCCATGTAGACAGTTGCAACAAAACCACTAGATAATGTAAAAAAAAATGGGCAATGTTACAGATGCTAGGAGTGTGGGAGAGTGGTGGGAAAGTGGAGAGCATGGCACTGGGAACTTATTTGAATTGGGTGGGTATATGTGCTAAGAGGAGGATAAAAGGGCAGAGGCAACTCTTTTGCTCATGACACTGTTGTGACACCAGCAAATTCACCCAAAAATGTCTTAGGAGGCTGGTCCCTAACCAGTTCTTCGAAAATCCAGTGAAGGTGATTGCTGTATTACTTTAACCTTTTTCTTTGTAACCCATTTCCTGCTGATGCGCTCTTTCTCAGAGCTTGATGCAGAAAATTGTGATGCAGGGGGTTCAGACAGGCTTCTCTGCAAAAGCCTGCCTGGATTGCATCAATTTTCCCAGCTCTACTTGTGCATCAGTGAGCAAGTGAGTGCAGCTGGTTTGGTCTCTGTGCAACGACAGAAATGGAGGTCTCCTGACCAGTCCATGTCATGGCTCTCCCCTGCTCTCCCTCATCTTTGCCCCAGGCTCTGTTTTAGTCATGTCACTGGATTCAATGCCTACAATTCTCAAGGCTGGAAAATTGGCTCAGGTCAGTGTGTTCTGTAGAGGATCCTCAATTTACATCCTGGCATAGTGGCATTTCAATGCTATTATATGAATCAGTGGCTCGGTGCACAAGCTTTGCTCACAGGGGAGATACCAGACAGAGTGACAGGGTGTGCAACATCTTGGCCATGAGTATGCAACAGCCGCAGCAATCACAAGCCTTAGTGGTGTTTCAGAAAATCCATGGCATGTTACTCTTGCTCCCAGGCAGCCATGAGATATGATACACATCTGTGTGGAGGGACAGGACCAACCACCATAAAGATAGACATGGCAAGAGGTCAAATTAATTATTCAAACCAGATACAAAGGTTTTCTCACCTCTGCCTCTTTACCCTATTCTTTCTGAATTAACAAATTTCTGATGTCCTTTTCTCTGCTGTTTTAGTCATCATCTACTTCTATATTTTGTTTAAGCACCTATTAGTGCCTTTTTCTTTCTTTAAAGAAACCTGCGTTGATATCCAAGCCTAACTGAGGGGTTTTTTTCTGAATTTATTTTCTTTCAGTGGCTTTTAAGTGTAAGCCTCAGTCTAACTTCCCTTTTCATTCTCCAACCCTGGCGTTTTTAGAAATTTACAATATTTCGCCCTCTTAACATTTTGTGTTGCATCTGTACATACTGAACTGGAGTCTACTGGCAGTACAGCTACATTTCTTAACTAAATTTTGCAAACCATGTAACATTAGTTTATGAGCCATAAGATGAAAGCTGCTGCAGTAACCTCTTCTCTCTCTTTTACTGACAGCAAAGTTTGACTCATTTGCACCTGAGATTGTGTGTGTTACAAAACATCATGGGAGAAGAACTTGTCAGAAAATGCCTGGGAAATCCAGAAATTATATGGAACAGGGTTTTTTTGTAGGAAAAAAAAAAAAAGAAAGAAGTAATTTCCAATCACTTTTGGTGCTGTGAAGGCTTTACCCAATTTATGCTGTGCGCCCATTATTTCACTCAGACCCACGCATTTTCAAAATGCCCCATTCACAAAAATCTGGGGATGGGAATGCAGAGACCACTGCAGGGTGCTCCTTGGGCCTAAGGGAGGTCAACGGCAGCTCTCTCCATGAATCAGCCTTACTGGAAATGATGGCCAGGCTCTTGCCTTGTCCTCCCCATGACACAGCAATCCAAGAGGCAGAAAAGCCAGCATCACTCATAAGCCCGTGTTCGCTGTGCCCATCCTCAAGTGGTTGGCAGAGATGAGATTGCTCAGCTCAGCAGCTGCCTGTTTTTTCCTGCCAAGTGGAAATGGGCCCTATGGCTTTTGTGCAGGCAGGCTTTACCTTGGCTATGTCCCTTTAAATCAAAGCATTTGCAATTCAGTAAAAGCAAAGTATAAGTACAATGAAAGCCAGAAGTTCCTTTCAATACGGAAATGTTTCCCCAAGGGACTCAAATTAAATTTCATAAGAAGAAATCCATAGTTCCATGAAATTTATAGATGCATTATAAAAAAGAAGTATATTGCCGGTTACTTGATTTACTGTTGATTCTTTGGGCAGCACTCAACAGAGTAAAGGAGGAATGTGATTTGGAAATACACTGGAGGGGATTCAGCAGTATGCTTGCAGCATCAAGTTTCATCCAGTTTGAGGGGATTTTCACTCTCCTTGGATACTGTAACTAGCTGGGCTTACTATCAAATTACATTTTGCTGGATCTCCTGTAAATCTGAGAACTAGTGAAAATAAATGCAAATACAGTGACTTTTGCCTCATTTGCGCTCCCATTAAGCTTTCAGTTATTCTGACACAATTTGTTTCTCTTTTACTTTCTCTGTTTTTATGGGTTGTGTACGGAGACCATAGCTTCTATTCTGCAGGAGGACACACGCAAAAACAGCCCATGGGGGCGTAATCAAAAGAGCAATGTTATTTGGATTTCAAATGAAGCCTTTTGTCTGTGACCAGTTACTGGATCTGTGCATGCACAGAGGTGAAGCTGGCCTTAGGTGTTAGGGTTAAAGCAAGGCTATGGGAGTTTTGAGTGTATCCAGGCCCTTGGTCAACACCTTGTTTTTGAAACCAGCACACCTCCACCTAGGAGCTGCGATAGGCTCATGTCCTGTGTGCTGGGCGCAGCATCAGACACAGGCGCCAGCAGGTTACATGGCAGGTATTGCTGGCCCATATGGCATAAACTGGCGTTAAACATAAGTGGGAGCCTGGGTGACTCTTCCTGCCCGCCGTGGTGGATGCATTTGGGGGGTGGGGGGTGGGGTGGAGAGAAGTATTTCTCATTTGTGGAAGGTACCAGAAGGTATCCATGTGAAGAATGAGGATTATGGACAAAAGGTCCTTAAGAACTGGTACTGTTCCAAGTTATGTCTACAAAAAATGGTGCAGATAATTGAGCATTGGCTCTTTCCGTAATCCAGGTGGAGGGACTAGTGCTCCTTGTGAGCTTACCATCATATTAATATGTATGTAAACATCCACCACACTGGAGCAGGCTTGTATGGGCTAGTTTTGGTAGAAAGAGCAAGTGACCATCTTCACTTGTGTGACCAGACACATCCTCCAGCATCCTTCCATTTTCACAATGCCATCGATTTCTCCAAGCCTTGCAAGTCAAGCCAAGCTCAGAAAAGGCAGGCTGAATGCACCCTGGCCACAAGGACCACCCTGTAACCAAGGCAGTATGTGTCATTAGCCTCTGTTTACTTTCCTCCTCCACTGCAGTTTTTTTAATGATGCAGTTTTGCATAGTCATTTGGACCATCTCTCCTCCACACCCGTAACCAGGCCCATGGGAAACAGACAAACTGGTGAAAAGGACGTTGTCAGTGAAGAAGGTGTGGTTACAGTCTCACTATTCCTTGGATCTTTCTATTATTCCTTCTGCTTTCCCTTCCATCACTCAGATGGGAAAATATTAGTGCTTTGGAGGCAACTGCAGCCACAGGAGTGCTGAGTTTCTATTTTGCCTCTACAGAGTTCCCTAATGAACCTCAGATTCACCTGAGCTCTTTGCTGAGAGAGTAAATAAGGGTCTGTCTGTACTCCATTTTCATTAAAAAAAACCTGTCCTGCAATGTCCTCTGCAAACAGAGAATGGGAGATAAACTGCACTTTAGCATCTCAAAACAAATGATCAGCTGTGGCAGACAGGAACTGTGGAGCACCTGAAGGCAAAGGACCAGGAAGGTTGAGAGAGATGGTGAGACCATGGAACCAGCAGCCTGCCCTTGCCAGAAAGGTTGGCTCCCACAGAGCCAAAGGAGTCTTATCCTAGTAATCACACACAGCCATGCTTGCTTAACGTAGAGTGCAAAAAACGTGCAAAAGCAAACCATGAAGCCTGCCGCAGAGATACCTGTAAGCAGGCGCTTGAAAAGGCCGGGTGCTTGTTAATGTTTAACAAGCGAGTCCTCATCTGACTCAGTGGTGTTAGGCTTTATTTATCTAATCTCTAAATTCACCAAGGGAAAAAGAACTCTCTTTATTAGCCTACGATAAAAAAGTAAAGAGAAGAACCTGGAAGAATCTTGCTGAATTTATTCTGCTTAATAGTAAAGGAGTCTGTTCTACATAGCCTTCCCTTCAGCAGATGAAGCAATATTTTAGAGTGATTTAAGCAAATCTTCTTACTTCAAATATGATGGTGAAAGAGGTAAAATTTGTCTATCCTGGGGTTTGTATCTGGATTAGAGAACTGTCTTCAAATTATGGTTTCTGCCAAACTCATCTGTGTTGGAGCCCGGGAACGAGTGAGGAGACACCTTTTTGAGCCAGCGTTAGTTAGACAAGGACTCATAGTTCAAATCTAAGGCCAAACCATGCCTTAATGGAATATTACTGTGGGAAATTTGTAGCTTTTCTAGCTACTTTTGAATAATCAGACTTCTGTCCTATTCTGTGGAAGATACAGGCTTATCCCTTCAACCGAAAATAATTTTTGTGGAATTTTACTGGTTTGTTCTCCCAATTTAGGCATCAGGGAAAAGATAGTCTCCATGTGAGATGACACACCAAAATCCTGGCAGACCAAAGAGTTTCTTCCAAACTGATTTAGACAGCAAGTCTCAACCAAGTCTACTGGAGTAGGATGCAAAGTGTCGTATTCAGGGCTCAGATTTTAGGGTTTATTTGAAGTCTCACTTTCATGGCTCAGCTGAGAAAAGAGTGAGTGTCACAGCTGTTTATAGCGATGTTTCATAAAACCCAAGTCAAAAGCGGGACCGAAAATGATGTTGCTTGAAAGCAGTCTCTGCTGTGGGACACAAATCCCTGCGAAGCAGGGTGGAAAAATCTCACCCCCACCAGAGGGAGAATCCTCCATTCCTGATATCCACTTTAATGGGGGGTTATAAAAGCTGTTGCACTTAATGAAGCTGGGAGTGCTATTTTTAGGCTATGGCACTAGGAATTCTGCTAGGTTTGTTTAATACAGAACAGTCATTTCCTTTAGAAGTCTGTGCATGGTTTTACAATCTGACTGCCCATCCGTACCTCAGCTAACGTTGGGGTTTTTTTTCAGATTCTGACTTTCATCTTGTCTGGTTGCCATGGTGATAGCAATACAAACACCTCCAAAGGATGAGCTACTTCCCTTGGAAGAAGAACGTCTTACTGTATGCACCAGGACTGCAGAAATGTTTAATGTAATTTTGACCACATGGTAAGCTAGTTTGGTGGGTCATAAAGCTGAAAACACCATCTGGGGCCAGGGTCGTGTCAGCTCCATCGAGGGAACATTTTATTTTATTCTATTCCATTCTGAGGACCACATTTTGTTTCTCACTCAGGCCAAATCAGGGGTATAACTTATGAAGAGTACTTTGCAATCTAAGTAGCTATTTATAGATTAAGCAAGTGGAATATTTACTGCCAAAAGAAATTTCTCCTCAGATTCAGAACTAAATCACCTTGACTATATACTTTCAGAAAAGTGTTCCAGCCCTTTATCCTCCTGTTCATTGTGTTTTCCACATAGCAGGGTGAACAAAACTTCTCAGCTTCTCCTCTCCATCCAGAGAGGACTGATAGCTGTTAGCACACACCAAAAATGCAATTCCACATCCGAAGAAACTAGGAGAAACTGTGCAAAAAACTTGATCAGAGATGAGCACCAGAGGCCAGAGAGGGCCCCTGCATGGACCACATGGTACTCGGTCCTCTGCTCAGACTGCTTGAACACAACACTCTCTGACAGCAAATATGTAATACAAAATGCTGGTCTCCAAAGCAGTTCTAACATGATCAGCAAAGATCTTGCAATGTCCCTGGCTGGGAATAGCATGCTAGTGTTGGATACCAGATGGTACAATGGCAACATTCCTGCCCCTGGAGTCTTTGCAGGGTTAAAAAATCTCAGACTCTGCTTGAGGGTGGGTTTCTTCTGGATCTTCTGCATTGCTTTCCTGTGGGAGGGAATCGTTGGACTATAGCTGTACCTGGAAAAAAAAATACATTTACTACAAATAAATATTCAAGTTGGAGTAGGAGAAAATTCCTTTCAATATGAAAAGAAGCGGCCTCATCCATTGTAATTTATAGTCAAAGACAGGATGCTGTAAGTTCTTTTTTTTTGGCATTTAAAGAGTTAAACCAATATGTTTTCAAATGCCCCTAGCTGCAGTCTCACCTCCTCCCACTCTGGGTCCCTGCCCTATATTCTGGCACTGCAACTGGTGACGGAAGACTCTGCAGGAAAACAAAAAAAGCAATATTATTAGCATTTGGAAAATGTAAGAATAAACTTTGTTCCCTTAGGGAATAGCTTGAGTGACACAATGGAAAAAAGCCCGGGGGCATGTCTTCCTGCACCCTCTGCCTCCACCACCAGTGCAAAGGCCCTTGGGCTTCCAATGGAATTAAGTCTACATTTCATGTTGCATGAGCAGGGCATGTTTTGAAGAGATCTTCCTTAACCATGAATATGTCCTAAATCTACCTGATGCTGTTCAGTAATAGGGAATTAAGGTCACCTTGTTCCCAGTTTGGCAGCAAATATTCTTCATTTATCTTTGCAGTTCTGAGATTTATAATTTTATAATAAATTCTAAAAAAAACTCATAAGTGAAATGCTTTATTCAGTATTGTCCCCAAGGTAGGAAAAAACCCTGAAACAACATTCTTGGATATACATACATGCAAGCATAGACTGTATATTACTAATGTATTTACTGCCTGTATTACATGAAGGCAGATATGTAGGGTAAAAATGAACATGCTACTCAAAGATTTAGAGTATTTTGAAAGTAACTCTAAAGGTAGCTCCAGGAAGGTTTCAGTTTGTCATTGAAGTCCTTGTAAATATCCTTACATATTTGTGAAAATGGCAGTTAGAAGATGGCTTTTTAAAATTTCCTTGGCAAAGTTTTAACAGCAGCAGCTGTCCAAACATGCTGCAAGCCCCCTCTACACAAATATACAACATCTCCTGAATTTTTGGATTGGTATTTTATTTACAAGCAAATCCAGTTGCTCTTGCACTCCCATTACATACTGCATTTTACAGATGGTTGGGGTTTTTATTTTAAAGAGCTTTTGGGGTTTCTGAGAAGGAGAATGGCAAGAGTGAAGTAGAAAAGAGAAAAATTGGTGTGCCAGTACTCAACACAGCAGTTTTGTAATTGCCATGAGTTCACTGCTTTTTAAAGATCCTCAAGAAAACTAATGCAGAGAGTGCATAGCTGTTCAGGGCAGAGAAGTAACTCTAATTTTGTATGCATGCAAATATTTGAGAGCTGTGTTACAGCAGTACAGCTGGTGACTGTCCCCAGTTTAACCACACCAAAGGCCACCTTCACCATCAGTCTCTGTCCAGTGCTCCTCATCAGCTTTCATAGCCCCAACCCCAGAAAGAAGCAACCCATGTCCCAGGGCATCATGCTGGCATAGCACCGAGGCAGCCCTGCCCAGGGGCTCCTGCTGCATGCTCATCCCTGGTACAGACCACGTTTGCCCTTCTCTGGCCAGCTCTTCTCTGCCACGTGTAACCACTAATTTGTGGGAGGCAAGAGGGGCCAAGTCATTGGCACTCTTAGCTTTGCCAATGGGAAACACAAGGTACTAGCAGGTTGGTGGTAGTTAACTCAGATGATATCTAGACCTATTCAGGTGTTATTGTATCTTTGTGAGCCTTCCAGAACAAAGAGGATCTTTACTTAAGCAGCGCTTGAAAAAGGCCTTGAGACCAGGCTGGATGCACGTGAGTGTTGAAATAGTTGTCACTTAGACTATGTCCTTCACACTGCTGCTGCTGGGACACATTGAAGCAAGTCAGACCATCACCAGCTCAGAAGTACTGGAGTACCCACGCTGGCTAGAAAGGGCTCCAGGCTGTTCTGAGAAATTGGCTCTGGGAATCAGCTATTTTTGACACATAGAACTGATTAAAATAATTCTCTCAGATACTCACATTTCTGTCTCTCAGACAAATGCTGGCTTTGGCAGAATTTTCTTCAGACCTTAAACTTTCATCTCAGTAAAAGTGTACTAACGTGATGGGAACATTTTGCACCTTCTGGAGTAAGCAATGACTAACACAAGCCGTACTGTAAATAAGCACCATGCGAAAATCCCTACTGACACTCTGTTGCTGTTATTGGCTCCTCTAATTCTTACAGCCTTTTTACTATCCAGTCATACCATGTATCTTCTTTAGTATTCAGCCATACCATGTACCCTCTTTGCTGTCCAGCCATACCATGCAACCTTTCTGCTGCTCTAGCCCAGGCCCTCAATAATTGCTGTATTCAGGGATCTTCCAGAGTTTAGAAGGGCTGCAGACGAGACCTAGAGCCAGGTGGCTACCCTGGGTGTTTTACGGATCTGCTGGATGGAAAGGGACAGAGTGGGTAAGAGACTGTGTACTTTCACAGAAAAGGGCCTTTAGATTTCCATGGTGTGACCCTTTGGTAGTAGCACTCCAGTGATCCCTCCTTCATACAGCAGCCCTTGTGCCTCCCAGCTGGAAATACTCTGTCTCTCACAGCCTTTTGTACAATGATCTGGGGAATCACCCAAGATCTCTTTTTTAGGAGGGCTGGCTGGTGTAGATCTAGTCCTGTGCATGCTAAAGAGGACCCACACTCAGGTGTCTCCCAGGGGATCCATGGAGTGAGATGAGGCTTAAAAGAGATTCTGGTTCTTGGACAAATGTAGTGAGAAAATAAATGGCTTATTCCCCTGTTTTCTGAGGGGCTCCACTGAATCAGCAAGACCACATCCAACTATTCGCATAACCACTAAGAATATAACGGCTTCAGGAATAACAGAAAAAATGAACTTAAACAGGGAAAGGGGTAAGCAGAAATGCTTCCAGAAAAAACAGGAAGAGAACAAAGCAGTGAACTCTGGAAACAGAAGACGAAACAAGTGAGCCAGAGTCACACAAACATCAGCATTAGTCAGTCTGTTGCTGAGAAACTGAGAATATGTCTGGTCTAACTCCCACCAGGCATGAGTGGTGGGTTTCAGAGGAGGAGTGAAAGCTCAGTAAGAAGTAGCATTTGGTTTAAGAGTAAATTTGCAGATGGAATTAAAATTAAGGTATTGAATCTCTCCTAAAATGTCATTTTGCCCCCAACCCATTGCATTTCCCACACTGTTGTCCGAGGTTTTTCTGATTTGAAAACAAGAGCTGTTTGAAGACCATCAAGCAGTCAGCTTGGTGGCATTTGGGCATGGACTAAATGTGATCCTTCATACACTTTTCTTATCCATGGAGCTGAGACTCAACACTTTCAAGGAAATAAAAAGATTTATGGGTTAGACATCCATGTCTGTTCCTGCCCAGGTAGCCCTGTGTTCCCTCTCAGCCCTGTCTCTGCTCAGACACCTTGGAGAACAACAGTGAGGTAACCATGGTGACAAGTGCCTTAAATGGTTATAGTCATGATCTTTTAAAACAAACAGCTGCGTAAGTCTGGCCTAATCCTAATGAAATCCTCCCAGTCTGGTAACCTAAAAATAGAAAGACAAAAAAAGAACAAACAAAAAGCCATCCACCTACTCAAAATTAGTTCTGCCTCAAAGAAAGGAGAATTTGGGCTTTGCAGCTAGATCTAAATTCTGCTTCTCCAGGAGACAGGGCCTTTGTGTCACAAGTTCATTGTTATATTTTTAGACCCAGACACTGAAAGATGGGGCCTGAATATAAACTTCATTGTACTTTGGCAGCAAACAGGAAGAAAATGATACCTTACAGAGGTCAAGCTCAATTCGACTTCTCTGGAAGGTTGGGGCTTGTTCGTTTGTTTGGTTGGTTTGTTTTTCCCAGACATTATAGTTTTCTCATTACCTTCCTTCACAGGAAGTTTTTAATAGCTCTTCATGTGGCTATTATGTTAGTCACAGTGTGGAAGGGTTTAAAGGCTTTAAGTGACTTTCTGGAAGAGCAGGTTGGGTTAAATAACTACTCTGCTATTTTAACCAGGGTATTCTGCTACTGCAAGCCCAAAGTCATCCTTTGTGGGTCAGGATGTCAATATCCACAGCTGCAGTTTGCTTTTGAGAAAGGTGCTTGCACACCTGTCAGCACTTGCCGTTGTGAATAAGACAGAGATGTACAGAGCAGAAACAAAAAGGAGATATTATGCAAGGTCTGCATCAGGAGTTTGTGTGCAGGACCAGCTCCTCCTTGCCACATATTGTCAGTACAGCCTGTCTCTGTCTATCTAAGGAGCTGTGTTTGTGAGGGGATAGTGCGTTTTCCTGTGCTCCTAGGATCCCACCAGGATCCATCCTTTTTCCACCTCCCAGATCCATTTATATATTTCTTACGTCCTGAGCATACAAGAGGACCTTCAACTTCCCATGTGTGAAAAAAAGGCATCATAATGAGGTGTTGATATGTTTGGAGCACTACCTGCTACTATAATAGAAATTAACAGTGATAGATCATTTTCCACACCCACAAAGATAATAGCATCCCTCCTGGGATGGCTGACAATCCAATTGTGGCAGAATGCAGGGAGGCCCGAAGCACATTTCATTAGTAGTTATTGACTGGGGTACTCTGTCTTGTCCTTCAAAAAAAAAAAAAATCACAAGAACCACCTGACAGGAAAAAGGAAAAGCGTGTGCAGTACTTTTTAAAAATCAGCGCAGACATAATTAAAGATAACAATACAGCAGCAAGCCGGTGCAACCTACTGGCATTCTCTTGTTCCACTGTGCACGACAACATATTTTCCCCAAGAGACATTTTTGGAGGTGCAAAAGTTCACCTGCAGCCTGGTAATTCACTTTGAGACAGGACTATGATCACTTAATGGACTCTTCTTGTGCTGGCTGCTATGGTAACTGCTGCATCATGCTCTCCATAGGCTTGTTTTCAGAGGAGAGAGTAAACTGTGAGAGCAAATCTCAGATGGGTTTGTTACTGGAATTGAAATCCCAGGGCGGATTTGCAAGTCTACATGTGGTCTTGGCCCACCGTGCTCTCCATTTATGGCCATGATTGCTCATTTGGCTTAATTTTAAACCCAGTCCTTCAGCATTGTGTGCTCAAAAGAACTTCTTAGAATTGCAGTCTTTTAGGCTTTGGGCTGCGTTGGAGGCACATGTGTGAAGTGTAAAAAGAAAGCACAGAGAAAATCCTAAAAGATGAGACAAACAGCAGAGACTGGGTTAAAACACTCAGCCCATTTGGCCTGGTCATCAGGCTCAAAGGCTGCAGAAGCAAAGCTCTCTCCAAAAGCAAGCAAAGAAATGTCCTCAGGAGCTGGGAAAAAGAGCTACCAAGTCTTAACCAAATGTAACCAAAGGAGGGGTGAATAGGCAAACAGTCTGGAGCAATGATGCAGAGACCTGGCAGTAGAGATTTCTCATCCACCTCCTTGGCACAAGTTTTACCATGAAAGGTGACATTCACCATCCCCTGGCTGATCTGTTTGCAGAGACAGGTAAGGCTGAATGTCACATCCAGGGCAGGATGGAGGATTGTAGCGAGTGGGAAGAGGGAAAATGTAGGGAGAAAGAAAGGGAAAAACGCAATGGGGGAAAAGGCAAGAGAAAGAGAAGAGGCAGAAAATGAAGGTAGATGTCGGCAATCTGCTAGAAGTTGGCAAACATGTTCCTGCAAAAGGATGGGTGAGTCTGGGCTGAGGTCAGACTGTGGGAAACACGCAGGATCGAGGTAATAGCAGAGGATGCAGGTTCATGTCTGGGCAGGAAGCAGACTTGAGAGCTGGAAGGGGCCTCAAGAAATCAAGGCTCTTCCTCTGTCCACAGCAGGACCCACCCTCTCAGGGTCATTTCTCGCAGATGCGTGCCTCACCCATTCTTAAAGATCTCCAGCAGCAGGTGCTCCAGGACATTCCCAGACCTTCCACTGCAGTGGTTCACCTTGCTCTTCATTAACATGTTTTTCTCAGAGCTAGTGTTGAACCTCCCTATTCTTTACCAAATGAATGAGAACAAATTGATTGTATCTTCCTTTCAGCAGTGTTTGAAAACTATTTAGTCTATTACCCTGGGTTCTTTTCTAGGATTTCTTAAAATATAATGCCAAAGCGTTCAAGCTGATGCCTTACTAATAAGCTTCAGAAGAATTATTTCACGCAAGCTATATTAATCTGAAGTGATTTCAGTATCATGCCAATCTTTTTTGTAACAACATAATGTTCCTGACCCATGGTCAGCTTGTGGTCCACCATTACATTCATACGTTCCTCTCCAAAACTGCTACCAACCAATTTTCCACCACTGTATAATCATACAGTTGATTATTCTAGCCTGAGTACAGTACCTTTTGTACCTGCTGAATACCATTTGGATTTTTCTTTTCAGACCATTTCTTCAATTTGTTAAGGTAATTTTGAATTTTAACTCTTCCTTACAAAATATTTACCATCATTTTGATCTCCAAATCTAATGCGTGGCCTTTCTAGTCTCTCATCTATTGTTAATGAAAGTACTGAACAGACATGATTCAAGACAGACCTTTACAAAGCCCCATTGAATCCCTCCATTTTAACATGGATCTAAGGATAACTTCTTCCTGGAAAAATGCAGAAGAAGAAATAGGAGAATGAAGAGGAAAGTGGGAGTAAGTCAGTTAGGGTGAAAAATCTGTTGGGGGGGTGGTAGAGTTAAATATGTAGGGAAATGGACCATAGTGGGATACTACTCCTTAAAACTGTAAGGTAAGAGACAGAAGTGAGTGACCAAACAGTAAAACAGTAAAACAGGCTGAAAATCAAGGGAGTCGTAACTGAACTGGTGGGTTCCCACAGCATTTGATAAAATCAGTGAATCAAACCAATTTTTAAAAAAATCAGTACAACCTTCAACAAAATACAGAACTTATATGCGGTGACCATAAAATCAGTCAAAAATCTGTTTAAAAATAAGCAGAGAGGGGGTGGTGGGCTAGTCCTACAACCAAATCAGAGAGATCTGGCAAGGATAATAGCACTGGAGCAGCAGTTCATGCAGGACTGGGTTGTGCTATTCTCTGATGTCTGCATCTGCAGACCACTCCAGTTACGTCCACGGGACAGGCCCAAGGAGAAGGCAACATGGTAGGAGTAAGTATCCAGTAGAGAAGAAAGCAAGAGAGTCAGTGATTGAAAGTCATCTGATTTTAGCCATCAGCAGAAAATGATGGAGAGCTTCTTTTCTTCTGGCTGCTGCTTCTCTGCAACCTGCCATGTGTAAAAGCAGGGCTTTCAAAACAGGTTCAGTATGCATAGCCCTGAGTAAGACAGGCAACGGAGAGATAGGGTGGTATATCTCACATGTTGCCCTCCCCTGCTGCCCCTTTCCCAGCTGAGGCTGTCAGCTCCTGGGTCTGCTGTGAGTTTGCACATCAGGCCTTAGCTCAGCTGTGGTAGCTGGGACGTCCTAACCGTCTTCATCACATGCTATGAGCTATTTAGGCTTTCCACCCTCTGTCCTGTATGATGACTTCTGAGGTGGCAAGAGCAGCCCAGTGTGAGTGGCAGGGCTGGAGGGCTGGTAGGGATGGACCACCATGATGAGGTCTTCTTGGGGTGCGTCACCACATCTGTCACTGGGAGCGTGTAGCGACAGGTAACCAGGCAGGCATTAAGGTCATGGGTGGGGAAGTGACCATCCCAGTATTTCCAGTAACATGCACCTGCTCCTGACTGTCCCAAAATGTGTGATAACTCAGCCGGGACAGACCTCAGATTCTTGAGCTTGGCCCCACTCCACGGTAACTGATGGCAATTCACACGCTGAGCTCCTCTTGCTCACCACACACATGGGTCTTGTTCTGACACACATTACCCAAAATAGAAAGTCCTCTCTAGCAACATGGTTGTCTCTGGAGTCATGTTTGGGCCTCACTCAGCTCAGATCCTGAGACACTAGGCTCACCCTCCTTGGAGAAAGAGAACTCCTCTTCCTCAGCCTACAGGTGCTGCTAGCATCTTGGGAAGATTGCAGCCGTAGAGGGCAGGCAAGCTGTGATAACACTGTCTTCCCATTTATTTTGCCAATTGGCAGCTCTTCCCAAGTGCCACTGGCAATGGTTTTGCTACCATGTCATCCCCCTGTGGAAGCTCTCCTGATGGGGTGCAGCAGGAGGCATGCCTGAGCCCTGGTCTGCAGCTGCAGAAGAGGCTGTGGATACAAGAGGTGGTACACAGAGGTAAGCAACGTGAGAATGACGCTGAGCAGCATCTTTTGTGGTAGTGAAAGATACCCCCCGAGCATTGAAGACCTTTAAGGACTCTGCTGCTTTATGTCCTTCCAGATGAACATACAGGAAGGGGCCCCTTCAGTCTTGATTATGCTGGCAACTGCCCACCGCCAATTATGGTTGAAAGAAATCCATACTGTTGTTTCAGATACCTTGAACTTTCTAGCATCCACTGTCCTCCAAAATAAAAAGCATGTATAATTATGCAAACAAATAAGGCCTGGGCTTTTTCAGCCCATGTTTTATGCTTTTATGCATGAGGTATACCTCAATGTACCAAAAAGAAAAAGACAAATTAGCCTGAAGCATCCATTTTTCAAGATACCTGGGCACGGTTTTCGGCAAGAGAAATATGAGCCTGAAGCCATCTGTTATTTCCTGTGAAATATCTCCCCTGTCTGACGGGGCTGACTGCTGCACTTCTTACTTCCTTTACACATGCAGAGAGAAAAAAAAAAGCAGCTCATGGCCACCCGCACTTTCAGCTCTGTTTACTGATCTCCACAGCTTCCTCACGAGGCTCTGCCAGAAAGGCAGTTTAGCTGACTACAGGCAGTTCTCATTAATCCCCTCTAGCTAAACAAGATGCAGAATGGAAAATTGCAAAGCAGGAAAGCCAGCAAATTGCATCAAAGCAACATTTTAGGAAACCTAAGCAAGACACTTTTTGCAGCACGCCCCCATTGATGAGCAGTTGTTTCTAACAAATTGCTTTTTACCAGTCCAAAGCACACACATTTGTATGCATGTAAGGACATTTGTAACATCTCTGGAAGGGCACTTCCTTCCTCCCATGTCCCCACTGCTTTTTGATAAAGTCTCCAGTGCTTTCAAAACAACATTCATTAGCTGACCGAGGGCTCTGACCCTTCTTCTTTCTGCCTTATTTAAATTGTTTGCATTTCAGAGGAGCTAATAAAAGGCAATGCAGGAGTGACGCTATGACATTGCTACTGCACTTCCTAATGCCTCCTTTGGGCTGCTCCTGCGTTTGAAAGCACAGCAAGAGGGATGGGAGGCCCCTTTTTCCTCTCCGTTCTCCTTAGCCAACACTGCTATGGGGGAAACTTTCATCTCGGCCAGTTGGGCAGCTGGTTCATTTGCCTGTTTGCATATCTTACAGATGAGATAACATAGGAGGAAGCACATTGTGGCTGCTCCATTGCACGGGCAGCCTGGAAGGCAGGCTGGGCTTCTGCCCTGCAGGAGGTGGAGGAGCAGGCAGACCCCTTGGCAGGTCACCCTGACACGGCCATGCTCCGCTAACTCCCATGGAAAGGGGGACTCTCTCCCCTGCAGAGGGGCGACAGCAAAGAGTGAGGTGCACAACCTAGGGTCTGTCTCTGTTTCATGGGGTGACAGGATAATAGCTGACGTTGGCAGGGACCCCTGCTCAGAGCAGGGTCAGCTACAGCAGGTTTCTCAGGGCTATGTCAAGTCAGGTTTTGAGTATCTGCAAAGCCGTAGACACCATAACCTCTCTGGGCAACCTATGCCAGTGTTCAGCCACCTTCATAGTAAAAAAGTATATTATCCACAGGAGTTTCCTGTATTTTGGTTTGTGCCCATTGCTTCTTGTCCTGTCACTGAGCACAGTGACAGCCTGGTCCTGTCTTCTTTACTCCAGCATTTATGTGTATGGATTAAGACCCCCCTGAGCCTTCTCTCCTGCGGGCTGAGCTGTCCCAGCTCTCTGAGCCTCTCCTTGTATGAGAGATGCTCCGGTCCCTTCATCACCTTCGTGGCCCTTCATGAGACATTGCTAACAAGGCTGCCAGTGACTGGCAGTTCAGAGCTCTCTGTGTTCTGCCTTCTGACCAGCTCCTCCTTTGCTATAACCACTCTGTCAGGCTGGAGGGGCCTGGCTGAAAATTGCTCATATGTTGATGTCTGTATGAAAGATTTCCCAGCTCACACACATGACACTTCCCTGACAGCATGCCAGAGTCAGATCACTTGACTTGCTTTTTGTTTTCCTTTTTCTGCCAAACTCACAGACTCAGCAGCCACAGAAATATAACCTCCAAGGCATGAAGTCAGGTTTTTGGTAAAGACACAGAAATCAGCATTCATTTCTTTATTCTTGTTTTGGCAAGTGACCTTGCCCATTGCTCATATCCCCTACTACCTGCCTCCACTGGCAGTATAACAAGCAAGCTCCCTACATGCTCAGAAAATTCCATTTTTGACTGTAAGCATTGCAATCACTGAGGCATCTAAGTCAGGCAGTTCTTGTAGATGGCTTGGAAACAGGTGGGCGATCTTTCTGTGCTTTATTTCAGTAGAGGTAACTATGCTTTCTTCTCCTTTATCTTTCTTGATTTCTTTAGGTTGTAGTTTCTGTAGAACATCTGTCTTCTACTCAGTGTTAGCCTAATAAAATAAAAAAAAATCTGTGGTGATAAGATATTATGGGATATATATGATATATTAGAAAGATAGACAGACAGGTAGTTACATACTTATATACATGCATACATATATATGTACGCACTATGAAGACTAGCAACAAAAATACATGTTCTTTTTCCCTTGAGATATTCCTTTTAGGGGCAACCAGCATGACCTCTTCCTGCCTTTTCTTAACTGAAATCACCAAAACAGGCTTCTGAATTTGTTGCCTTTACAGAATAATGGTCATGAACCAGGGGCAGATGCAGGTCCTTCCAGGCTTCTTGTAAGCCGTATCTGCATTGGTTGCATCATCCATAAATGCAGGTATGCAAAGAAAGGAGCAGGATGAAGTTGCACATTGCTGAATGTCCAAACAAAGCCAAGTCAGACTGGTCTTCTAAGAGGATATAACTTCATGGCATTCACATTTCAAAGTTTTTAGGTAAAAAAGGCTTGGCAATTTGGTAAATAGCATAATAGCCCTGTAAAATCCTGATGGATTTTCCCAAGCTTAGGAGAAAGAGGTAAACCAGAATGGTTATTTCAAGTAGAAAGTAAATTCCTTATTAGTCAATCTGTCTGATGGGAAAGGAAATTGTTATATAGACCTGGCCAGTGACGTTCACATATTCTGTCAGAATAATTTCTGTGGGCAGAGACCCACAAACCTACAGTACGAAGGGACAGATGAAGAGACCACCATGCCCGCTGGAAAGATTACAGTCCACTGCTTTATAGCTATATGCTGCTTTGCCAACCCGTCTGAAGTTACAGCGTTTCCGTAATCCACATAATGTACTGAAGAGTTATTAAGTTTGAGTAAACTGAACAGCAGTGGGTGTGACAGCTGTGTGGTAAGTGCTTGACTCAGATGTCTACCGCAGAACTTAAGTTTCTCATATATTTCTGTCCTCCTCAGTGAGGACAACAAGCATTGGTCAAGGGCTCAGTGGGGCTGTGTCAGGATGACTAAACACTTGTCCTGGCTGTGGCACCAATCCCTGACTAATCTCTCCATGCCTGAGGTTTCAGTCTTCCAGATTGCTTTGTTCTCAGGAATCACTCACAGCAGGAGAAGAGTAATATTGTTTCTGGAATAATTCCCCTAGACTTCAATTGACCCAAGATTCAGCTAAATGTGTTGTAAGTGATATAGAAATACAAAAAAACATGAGGAAAAGTGGGAAGCAGGTTAAATATGCTACAAACAAACACTGTCTGAAGCCTGCGTGCACTGACAGGATACGGCCCAGTTTCTGACAGGACGGATAGGATGCATCCTCAATCTGCAGATCCAGGTCAATGAGACTTGTAGCATAAAGTGCCACACTTGTTCAGTTGTTTTCAGGAGCTAGATCTTAGCTGTGATACTGGAAATGCTCAGATGACTGTACTATTATGTGGAGCCATATAAACAATGATCTTCATGAAGAAGTCCAGAGATCTTGGAGACAGAGTGAAGCACAGCACAAAACTATTCTCAGATGTCCTGCTGCTTATAGACTGTGTCCATTCAAGCGCGGTAAAGCTTCTCTTCCTGGGGTAACTGTTGTTCTTTAAGCTCTCTGGTGTTACTTGGCATTAATAATTAACTCCACATATTGATATAGCTGGTTTGGTTTATTTACTTTAAAAACTGGGGATTATTCAGATGCTTCTTGGAATAGCAGCTCTCTGCTCAGTAAAGTGTAGGGTAGTTAGTAGTTTCCAGCTAAATGCCTCTGAGCTTTGACCGACTTTTCAGGGACAATTTGCCATACAAGTGGCAGCAGAATTTGTGCAGCGTTTGTAGGCTCATCAGTCCCCATTTTAGAGTATGAAGGTTTGTTGGCTGCTACTTCCAAAGCTGTGGCAGTAGGAGAAAATGAATAAACACAGCACTTGTTTTCTTCTGTGTAGATGACATGTTCAATAAAGTGTGACCCAAATTCAGCTGTTACAGTACACAACTTAAGTACCCTAAAAGTAACTAAACCTCTCTCTATTTCAGACCAAAAGAAAGGCTTCTGAGCCAAAAAAGTATTTCCAAATAGGAGTTGTCTTAACAAAAGATGTGACCACTCTCTATAAACATTATTTGTCCGTGTTTTTGGGTAATCACAGCTATAATAGCTATACTAATAAACTTTACTTTGCATTGTAAACTCTGGTGTCAGTTTAAACTTGAATTAAGATACAGATCCTGGAGTGAGTTGAATGTTAGCTAACATAGGGAATGTCTCATAATGAACTAATGCCTACCAGTAACAGCAGTTACTGATTTAGCTCTATGATTAGCTGCAACCTGTGAGGAACTACCTTTCAATAAGTAACTAGAAAGAGGATTTAAGCCTTTGTCTGTGGTTTGTTTTGCTGTTATGCTCTAAGGTTTTTGATTCTCCTCTCCCCTTAGAAATACCACCTAAAAGGCAGTTGCTTATTTCTTTGCAGTGCCTTTCAGCACACATCTGGGAATGACGGGGTTAAAAACCAGCAGTTGTATGGGGGGAGCTATTACGATGACTTTGTTCTTAAGAATTCTTTGATATTCTTAATGAGATCTGAAGAAATACTAAAACAAGAAGCAAAACTCTTCTGAATACATTCCCATCTGCAGGTCCCCCTAGATTCCTCTTGGAATATAGGAACGCAGAGAAGACACTGAGTCTGGGCCATCAGACACCATTATGCTCCTCTGTTATGCAAGAAAATGATTGCAAGGCATATTCATAAGGAGATCATCATTATACAATTAAAGTGAAACTAAGCTGGTGTTTGGGAGCATTTAAGCTGCCATTAGAAACTGAAGTTCAAGCTAATATCATATTTCAGCAATGTTCTGACACAAGCCCTGAAGCAAATTGCCCTAAGTGAGGGTTTTTTTGATCTATGTGCTGGAGTATACAATAGAGCTGATTCCTGGCATTGTGAAGATGCAATGCCAATAACATATGCAGAAAAAGAGTATCTCTGTAACACAGATACTTCTATTTGAGCCTTCAGGCCTGTTCTACCTACCTTGCAGTAACTTCTAGCCTAAGCTGTATCAGGCACGAGCAAGAGAACTTCCTGCATTCACTCTTGCTTGAAGCAAAGAACATTTCTTTCCAAAAACCAATCCAGTCTTGATTTGGAAATTGCCAAGGATGGAAGAATCAACCACAAGCCTGGATAAATGTTTCCAATGGTTAATTATCTCTGTGGTTAAAAAACATTCCTTACTCCTAGTCTGAATTTGCCCAGCTTCTACTTTCAACCACTGGATCTCATTACACCTTTATCAGCTATGTTAAAGAGTCCATTTTCATATTTCCCTTATCCATGTAAGAGTTCACAGGTAGGATTCAACTTATACAGCTTTATCTGTCAAGCACTCACTGCATAATCTAAATTAATTCACTAGGTCCCTTTGCACTCAATGCAGACAGACAGCCATCCCTCATCCACACTCCTTGCTGCTGGTAGGAACATCTACTTTATGTGACATAGCTGGGCATTGATGCACCTTCCCTCTGCTCCTGTTTGACATTGTATGTGGACCCTGTGCCTGGCAGACTCTTGCTGTGACTCTTCCATGTTTGGCCATGCACAGAATAGGGGTTTTGTACAGGTGATGTCCCTAACAGGTCAATTACACCTCCAAGTTCTTGTCTAGGCTCCTTGAAATCCCAGATATATTTGTCAATGATCCAGTTCCTGTAGGCTGCCCACTCAACATTCACTTCATATCCCTCTATCTCTGTCAGGTTTTCTCATAACTATGCAAGTGTTATGATGACAGCCAAGATGTCTCCCACATCCTTGCTAGTTTTTCTGTTCCAGACTGCTCAAGGCCATTTGGTGATGTTGGGCCTGCCATTGCCTATGCAGTCTTTCCCTCTTTTCCTCATATGGATGTCATATCCATATAAAACAGTTGATGAAGAAAGCTAATCTGCTAATCTGGCTTTCAGGGCAAACTTGCTATTCCAGAAAGGGTGACTGAGTTTCCTCTTGAGGACAGTAGCATGATTTCCTCTAATGGAGTCCTCAACCCCACAGTTTCCCAAGGCTTTCATTTTCCAAGAACATCAAAAGCTATTAGAATAATTTCCTTTTCTTCCCATCCCACTCTGGCCAGCTCAGCACCCAAACCACTTCCATGGTCTGCTTCTCTCCTTATTGAGAAAGCAGGATGTTTTCTAGACTTGTCTGCTTCCATCTTACGATTTCTTACTGAGCTAAGGGAGAAAGAGGGTGTTGTTCCTTGACTCCATTAACAGGAATCGTGCTGTTTCAATATCGCTCTTGCAGATTCACAGCAATTCCTCTGAATCAGGTCACTAAGCCAGGGAATATCTACAATAAGGAACTGAATTACTCTGGAACTAACATGTCCAGCTCAGAGTAGCGTATTTTTCTTTTTCAAAAATAACATTTAAAAGGTGAAAACAATTGAATAGTAGTAGCACAATGAGAAGAAATAACTCAATGATGAGAACTTGAAGATTTCTACCACCTGTATTCCTAGACCGATGTGAACCTTTCATACTTTTAGTCTCAGTGATACAGCAGACACTGGAGCAAAAACCTCTTTATGCATGGAAGAATCTCCAGCCCAGGAATGTTGAAAAACATTAGCTGAGGCTTGAGTACTTGTGAGTAAACAGAGTGGGGTCTACTAAACGCTGGTGTGGGTAACATCATGCTTTACCCAGCGGCTAACGGCAAGGATTTCTGCTGTAGTGGCAATGTAGCCCTTGAGACCCAATTGGAAACATACTGCTGTTTACAGAGAAAATCACCCTGAATTGGTGAGTGTGCTTGTGTTTACGTGTGTGTTATCACAGACACAGCTCATGACAGATATCACATTAGCAGAGTACTTTCACCACTGCTCATGGAAGCACGGACGTGCCAAAAGCTGTGATCCAGAGGGAACACGTCAAAGGCTGAGTGAGAACAGTTAATCCTTCATGTCTATCCTGTCTTTTCTGCTGTAATTGCCTGCAGGAATGCTGCCTATCACCAGCTGTGGCAGTGTGAGTAGGCAAAAACTGAGCAGGGAGATCTCGGATCACCACAACTCCCTCCATAAAAGCTACTGCACCATGATGGTAACATCCTGCAGTTGATGTCAAGCCCAGCCTGGATTTGCATTGCAGTCAGATGCCATATTCAGATGGCATAACTTGTGATAAATCTCCATCCTTGCTCCCCAAATAAGTGTCAGAGCCTCTGCTCTGATACCCACAGCATAACATTGATCTGGGTGGCATCATGGTTTGGTGGTAGCTCCCCAACAGGTTTAAAACAGATCACCTTGACTACTCTGAGATTTATGACCATAAAGTCTACCAGAACTGGGATTTAGGAAGATTTTTTAGGAAAAGCTGAATATGGCCTTTAGACCTAAACCTCTTCTACTTGATTGATATGGTTTGTTACTGAAAAGTGATACACTGGGCAAAGAGTTTCCCTCTTCACCCACAGAGATCTGAGTTATGGGTCCGTCCCCTCCTCACAAGAGTATTTATGCTTCATATTTCTCCAGAACAGCTTCTTAGCTTAAAAATATTTGCACATGATGGAGCTGGAATAAGGCTTTTAAAGATCTGTGAATAATTTAGCCAGATAATTCCCATTCATTTCATGCAATTCTCTAGGAAGAGTTAAAAAATGTCACTCAGGCTTTTTAGGAGAAATTTCTTTCTGTGCCAGAAAACCTTTACATAGCTACTGCCAGTGCAACTGTGGAAATAATAACACTGCAAGGTTTCAAAATCATGTTTATAAGCAGGAGCTGCTATGGTTCAGAAAACTCCAGTGATTCACCAGCACTGTTGTTATGGTGAATTTTCCTGGAAAAGTACATTATTGCAACAATTCCTCTTTTTTGTCATCACAGTGTTTATTTCACTATCTGTTTGTTTTTTTATTGCTGGATCTTAGTTTGGCACAGAGATCCTTGTATCTAAAAAGCGTTTTAAAAACCATGAGCATTTTGAAACATATACAAATTGCCAGGGGATTTTATTTTTGGCTTTTTGAGTAACATTGTGTTTTTGTACTTTTTAACAGCAATGAGCAATCCTCCCTCTTAAATAGCAGTGTTTTTAAGTGACGCTTCAACTTCTGTGGCTGCGGTCCACTCCTTTATAATGTGGGAAATGCCCTGCCTCTGACCTGTGTAAGTGATACGTCACAGACTCCACAAGTCTGCTTTTTAGCAGAAAGGAGTAAACATCTCTGAGGTCCTGAGGATGTGTTTTTAAAACAGTGTCCGGTACTTGCAAGGATTGCGATAACAATAGCTGAGGAGTTAGTAGAGAGAAAACACTGGGCCAGGAGAGAGTTGCTGAGAACAGGGCAAGAAGAGCAACTTGAAGTAATAGCAAAAAATGGAGCAAAAGAAAATTACAGCCTAATTGCCCAGACTAGGCTAGCTAGACTGCCAGTTAAGCCTTGCAGGGGAGATGGTGGGAATTCCAGAGCACGAGTAGTAACACGGGCCTGGACAAAGCACTGGAAAATGTGCTGCTTACCGGCAACCCTTCCGCTACATGATAGAGATAAGATACATGCCATAAAATGTCTCAAAAGACATCTGTGAAGCAACTCTTGAGGCAGACAGTGAGCAGGAGGTAGTGGCCAGCCCCTCCAACACCTCTTGCTCCAGCCCTGCCCTTCTCCCCATTTCACCTCCCTTCTCCTGCCACTCACTTCTCTGCTCCTTTCCCACCCTCCCCTATAAGGCCCCTCTTAAGCAGCTCACTCTGTTGTTGTAACTAACTCTTTCCAAGAAGTCTGATAGCATTGCAACAGTTTGGGTTATCACAGTACACAGAAGGTATCAAGATCACTCATATTGTCATCACTCAGCCATACTGACTGTCACAGCCCTTCATCACCTGCAGCTCATAAGATGGCCACAACTCATTTTAAGGTTTTCCTGAGAGAAAATTGGGATGGACTTTTGGAGGAGGGCCCTGCCATCATGGGATGGACATCATGGGTGCATCTGGATCTGAGCTCATGGACAATGCGGGACAGAGTTTTCAGTTTTGTGATGGATGTTTTCAGACATCCATCAGAAGGTTGGTCCCATGTGACATGGACACCTGGGGAGCTTGGAATGAGGAAAGGTGCAGAATTAACATCCTTTTCCATAAAGAACAAGGAAGGAGCATTTTAAGAGTGATGTCAAAGTTTTCTCACCCAAAGGCAATCTTTCTGGGTCAGATTCCTCTGAACAAAGACAGACATCTACATCTAGTCATCCTAGGCCTCCCATCATCAGCAGGAATAATAGGCACAACTAAAGGCAGTACTTCTCATCTGTAGGTAGACATTTCAAACACACCATATATTCATTTGCATGCACTCAACAGGGATCCTAGAATGATTAGCTCAGATGTAAATAGTTGTGTTGTAGAAATACAATGACAGGTGACATGAATTCTGCCTCCATGCCTTGGTGTCCCCTGCCTTCACTCTTCACCAGGGCTTCAGGCAGCGAAGCTTAACACTGCTCCAGCTTCAATAGTTTAATTTCCCTTTGTCTTTCAGTTCATTTTTGATTCATGCCTGGACTTTGTGACTTCTTCCATGCCACTCCCTATACACAGAGCATTCCTCAAATTGAGGTTTGACAAACATCCTGATTCTTAAAACAGCTCAGAGCACACCTACTCTGCAAAATACTGAAGCTGCAGTGGCCTCACCCTGAGCAGGTTTTGCTCAGTTCTGTGGTACACTGCTGGCATTGCCAAGGGAGGACCGCTTTTCAGTCATATTTCACCAGTTCCTCATTGCAAAGAGGTGCTGGATCCCACAGACAAAATAATAAATTCACCTTTCTAAAACTTGAAAGGTCATTCTCATGTACAGAGTGGAAGATAGGGGGAAAATTGAAAGGAGACACAAGAACTGTCTTGTGGCTCTCATTAGGTGAATGACTTCTGCCAAAATGGGAGAATAAATTACTCTCTGTGTCCACCTAAGGTAGGATGAGAAGCAATGTACTAAAATTGCAGGAAAGGTTAGCTGTTAGGGAAAGATTGATTGGATGGCAGACACTCTGTTACAGTTGGGTTTAAGACCAAGTTTGAGAAACCTGTCACACTGCAGTCACAGCTAAGAGCAGGGTTACATGGCTGTCCATGACATGTTTCCCATGAGTAGATAAGTAGCCAAATGTGATGAATCACAGGACAGGAATCCCAGCTCATCCTTGGGCAGAACAGGGGCAGCGGGGGAAGGTTAACATTCGGTGATGTAGCTTTGTAGCCCTGGGGAAGGTAGTTCGGGTCACGGCCCTGTTTGATTTTTAATGAAGTTTCTTAATTCTGCAGAGCTCACAAAGAAAACCCGCTGAGATTAACAGTGGGTTGAAGTTCAGGAGAGGGTACAGAGTTGGGGAGAGTCACAAAACATTCAGATGCGTTTGTTGCTCCTACTTGTTGCTCCAAGAGACACTTGAAAATACAGATCTGCTAGATGATGTTCTCATTTGGAGAACAGAGTGTTTTCCAAGTATTCTTTATGAGTCACATCCTATGTGCCACAGAGCTGCCGTTTGAACAGGCTTGCAGGTAGACTGGAGAAATATCTGGTTTGACATGGGAAATCCAGGTTTAAGGTAATCACAAGAGGTGAGATGCTACCAGAGCTGCAGTAAAAGCTACAGCACTAAGGCAGAATGGTCTCTGGGGACACAGTTGGAATATAAGGTGAGTGCTGTCACACAACCTGTTTCCCACTCCCAACCCAGGAACGACCACAAGCAGCAGCTCTTCTCATCTTTTTCCTGTTTCCTCAGCCTCATGGAAATTCCTAGGTAGGTTCAAATGCTCTGTCAGACCCTGATATCCCTCCTGATCAAAGCTGAGCCTCAAAAGCAAATAGCACTTTCATCTTCTCCAATGTCTTCTGTAGCTTACCCCAAACACCATATTGCCACAGCTAAAGCAGTAGCAGTACCAAAGCCAGGTGGGACAACGTCACCTCAGATTTATCTCCATGGACTTCAGTTACAGCCATATGGATATAGATAGTCTTATGCTGGCCCACACAACACTCTCATCTGGTGTCTTAGATATCCTCTGTGAAGATTTAATGAGTATGTTTTCTGTGACAATAGGAACTTGATGACGTGAAGAAAACAAATCTTATCCATTCCCTTTTCCCCCAGGGGCCTCCAAGACCTGTTGGATGTCTACCCTACGGAGCAGACACATAAAAGACATCTCACACTTCTGGTTCCTCCTAGACACCAAGACCAGGAGACCTTTTCAAACATGTCCTAACTCTCTTCTAGTGTATGCTCAGCTTCTTTCCATGGAAACACCTTTGCTGAATCACATCCTTGTGCTGAGCTGGGATTTGGCCAGGGGACACACCTAGAAACATGAGCTGAGAAACATGCAAGGATAATGACCCAGCAAGCATGCTTTAGTAGGGTCTACAATTGCTCTGGCACCCAGTAACTATCAGATGGTTATTATACTACATTCTACTCTTTAGGCAAGGACCCAGTTGCTCAACTTCATCCTGCTGTAAGGTCCAGTCTGGCCTGTCCATTTCTAAAAGCTAAGGGTAAGATCCTGGCACTGTTCCAGATGGGTGTCCTCTCTGGAGACAAAGCTGTGCTGCTTGTGTGCAGAGAATAATGTGTGACGTCCCTCACGTGATGTTAGTGCTTGACTGGACGGGGAGTCAGATTGTCACATGCCATAGCTGTCTCTGTGGTGTCATGGTGGCTTGCATGGCCCAACTCACACAGTCTGCATCAAGCCATGTCTCTGTCTCCTTAGGCTCAGAAGGTGACATAGAAATATTGTGTGTGTTGTCCTGCTGGAGTAACCACACTGCCAAGAGGAAGCCATTTCCCTGAGGGAAAGAAAAGTCTAGGGACTGGATGGAACAAAGGGGAGGGGGGCATGCCCTAGGATGGACTGGTGCTTTGTCCTTATTCATCAGAATACATCCTAATGACTGGACACATCCTTGGATGGGTCCAGTCAAGGTCATCCACATAAAACAATTCACACAACCTCTTAAGTTAGTGAGCTGTAAAGATCCCAGAGACACAATCCTTCATACCCTTTCTTGGGTGTCATCTCCGCATGGAGGTCTGAAGCTAGGTAAGTAGAAATGGGACTTGTTTCTGCCATGTGCAGAGTGAAATGAATGCAGCTTGGTCCAAACTTATGGACATGGTCAGGTTCAAGCACTACTGTAATGATGCACCCTCCCATCAGTCCTGTCAGGACTGTCAGCAGAAAGCCCTCTGAGAAGGGGGTGTGAAGCAGCCCCAGGAGAGGTAGGAGAGCGGAAGACTAGCTGGGGAGTTGGCCAAGACAGGCAAGTCAGGTGAGGTGGTGAATCAATGTGTTATTCCCTGAGCAACCACAAGACAACTCCCCAAATGGTTGCCCTTCCCAAGCAGGCGCGTGTGTCTGCACAACGTACACAGATTGCTGCTGGGGGTGAATCCCCTCTCAGGACCCAGCAGATGAGTGAGAGATGACTCATGTCTTTGTAGTCCTCCTTGCTCAAGTGGTACTGGGTAGGTGAGGGAAAATCTGAAGCCTGTTTGTATTTCTTCTGTGTGACTCCTAGTCTTGCTATAAACCATAAAAACTGCACAGGGGCATTTTTTCTGGACAAACTTGCCTGCTGGGTGCACACATTGAGCTGTAAATCCAGTCTTTCATAGAAGAAAACAGCTTCATTTATAAGTGTCCCATTAAGCAAGAACATGTTTCATTATTTGTGGGGAGACCATTCTCCTGCCCACATGTTAAGGTATCTTGGAAGCAGTATGTAGTTCTTTGAGGACCTATTATTAATTTATATTTATTGAGTGCTGACAGATGTGCTTGGTGCTTTACAGTCACATAAGGGAACCCTTGTGGCTGCGCTGTTTCAAGAGAAAACTCCCATGAAAAGGTGGAAGCCCTTTTGGTTTAAGGAGGATGAAAAACAGTATTCTGGTTTTTGAAATGCTGGCCTCAGTGGCACTCCATGGCAAAGCGCTGATAAACACCAACAGGAGTAAACAGGGACTCTTTCCTCTGCAATTGGCTAAGTAAAATTTGCTACACTGATGCTGTCTGCCTGAGCTATATCTGAGGAACACAAAGATGGTGGGTACATAGAAATCAAATTCAGTTTGTTTTCATCTGTGTAACTATGAGAAGACTTTAGCTTCTCGTTCTGAAGCCAGTTTGTGGGTTGCAGGTATTCTTCGGTCTTCTGCATTGTGTTCTCCCATCACCTTGTCCTGCCAAAGGGAATGGCATGTCCTGTGAGTCAGTGGTTGCTAAAGAAGGAGTAGTAATTGAGAAAATTTACTCTTCACTGGGTTAAAAACTGGCTGGATGGACGTGCCCAGAGTGGTGGTGAATGGAGTTCAATCCAGTTGGCAGCCGGTCACAAGCGGTGTTCCCCAGGGCTCAGTACTGGGGCCAGCCTTGTTTAATGCCTTTATCAATGATCTGGATGAGGGGATTGAGTGCACCCTCAATAAGTTTGCAGATGACACCAAGCTGGGCGGGAGTGTCGATCTGGGGTAGGAAGTCTCTGCAGAGGGATCTGGACAGGCTGGATCAATGGACTGAGGCCAACTGTATGAGGTTCAACAAGGCCAAGTGCCGGGTCCTGCACTTTGGTCACAACAACCCCATGCAACCCTACAGGCTTGGGGAAGAATGGCTAGAAAGCTGTCTGGTGGAGAAGGACNAGAGGTCTTTTCCAACCTTAATGATTCTATGATTCTATGAAAAAACATATGCTCAAGCTATTTTATTTTTAATGATACTTCTAACTCTCTTTCAGAAGTGGTAAGTCACAATTTGGCTAATGGAGGGACGCTTGATTATAAAATTCTGGGTCTGGCCTTGACACTACAGAACATGGAGCAGAAGAGGCATGAGTAAACAATACAAACTCACAAAACATAGCAGTATTTTTCTTCTTTAAAACAAAACTGACTATGCTGTGAGAGTAGATAAGTTTGGGTTTCCAGGCTCTCTTTTCATGAGCCTTTTTTGGTAGCTTCACAAAGTGAAATCTCATGACAACAGCTTTGAGATACTGACAATACTAAAACTGTTGGAAAGGCAAAGAGTGAACAGACATGCTTCCTTCTTGCTGCTGATGGCAGGAGACGTGAAACCCAACAGTCCCACAGATACATATGCTCTTTAAAACTAGTGAGTCAGTGAAACCTGGGATGGAGTCCAGGAAACCATCCTGCTAACCTTTTCCAGGTCCTTAAGCTTGGTGTGTGATGCTGAGGATGATAATGATTAAAAGAAGAATCTGTTATGCTTGGGGACGTGACATGGCAAAACACTGTTGTTTTTTTTTTTATTTCCCCTCCCACAGGTTAGATTACACTATAGAGAAAGAATTTACCCAAAGGCAGATAATGCTTAAACCATTTAGAAATAATTAATAGACATTAGAGTCATTGCATACTACAGAAAACTGTGTTCTGAAAGGCAACACAATAACTTTCCTTGTTAGAGTAAAGGATGTTTGTTTAGGCTTAGTTGGTGCTTCTGACTACCTAATTACCCAGAAATGAGGTAGCTGTGCTCTTAAGGAAGTCAGAAATGCACACTGATGAGTGCTGGGCAACACAGGCCACATAGTTTTCACAAAACATTGTGCAGATATGTTGGCAAATTAGTTTTGCAGGTCAGGGCAATGGGTCTGTTTGCTTCTTTAAATGTCTGTCTGCTGTGTTTTCTAAAAGGTCAAAATAGCTTTTCATTTCATCTGCAGAACTGATTCCTCCCTTTTGTAACATCATGCATTACAGTAGCACCTTAGAGACAGCCACTATCTCTGCTTGGGATCTGCAAGGACCATCCTCCTGGCCGTGGCCAGCAACAGGACTTCCTTTGTCACTCATGGGTGATCACCATCGTTCTTTGGGACCATGGGAGCAGCAAGAAAGAATGGATGCTCTCCAAACACCAAGTACCCAGGGCAGCCCCATAAAACATGAAAAGTGTCATCTCCTCACCCCCGTCTCATGCTCGTTTTGGCTGCCCATTCTCTCAGGGCATGGGAAGTGCCTCTGCTCAGCTGCTGGCAACCCTCGCACCCCAGGGACAGTGCAGCTGGCAGAAAGAGAAGCCAAACCAGCCCCAACTCCTTCACTTGTTAAATAGCACTGCAGGAGAAGAAGGGGATACATCCACTCCCGAGGTTTTGCAGAGGATGACGGGAAACATTCCTTTTTCCCTGGGACTCCTTGCAGCTGCAGGCACCACACCTGGCCATGTCCTGCGTTGGTGGCACAGCACAGTGGAACATCTTTCTGATGGTGCCGCTTCCTACCTTGTACTCCTCACAGCTTTGGCACACAAGTCTCAGTTTGGCTTGAAATGGGAAAGGTCTGTCCCACTGAGCTGGGATGTAAACAGGGACTTAGCCATTCAGGAGCTGGAAGCCAGATTTCTGGATTTGCTCCTGTTGTTTGCCAAATACTCTCTGTTCATGGGAAGATGCTGAAAAACATTTCTCTGAGTTTGTGGCTGTCTAGTTCCTAGCAAGCCATTAATATGAGGGAGGGGAGGAAAACCCAGCTCCAAAAACCAAAAACCTGGACAGATTACAAATCTTCTCCATAGCTTAAATAGAGGCTTAGTCGGATACTTCTAATTGGCTGGAGCAGCTCTTACCATTTCCCAGACGGTTACTTAAGTGCATGTAACCACTCTAACTGCTATGCCTGTTATTGTGCTGCTTTCCTTTCTTCCTGTCTGACGTGGAGCAATGAAACTACCCAGGTTTGACATTACAAACCAGGACATTGAAGCCAGAGCATGAATGTAAATGGCAATAAATACCCTGCTAATCTCTCCAGCAACACAGAAGCCATAACAGCAACTCTTTGCTCCAGAAAACTCAAGATGGTGTTTATTAAGTTTGGTTGTTTTTTTTTTTTTTAATTCTTGGAGTTCATGTCATTCCAGGTTTTGAGTATACACATACAGCTTGTACTGCTACAGTAGGACTCTAGCTTTTTCCTTGGACCCCAGAACTATGATTGCCTGTGACTCCGACATGCCACTTAACATCTCTCTGTGACTAAAGTCCCCATTTGACACATTTTATTGAATTCTGGCTGTTTAGACTATTAGGCTCTTCAGTGTTAAAGGACGTCTACTCCTCTACGGTATCCAACATAGTGACTTCCAAGTTTGCTTCAGGTTTCTGATGGAAAATGTAACTCAGAGAATAAGCCATAGAGCTCCCATAATTTAAAAGTTGTGTTCCCCTGACAGACAATCAGGTATTTTGCCAGTCAGTTATTAGGAAGTTAGCAAATGTTGTCTTCATTCTCTTAAAAATGCCTAATTTTATCATTTATGCAATTTAATGTTTTAATAATTTATATTCAGCCTGTCCTCAGCCTCCTCAAGTACTCCTATCAACCTCAGTAAAATTTCATCTGTTCATTAGAAAGCAAATCAGGGATGCTGAGGGGATATTTTCATCCTCACACCACTTGAGCAGCTTCCCAGCTGTCCAAAGAGAGGTTTTAAGTGAGGTTTCACCTGACTGGCCCAGGACCCATCAGGGCTGGAGTCACACACCATGCAGACCGCCCTGTGAGAGGACAACACAAAGAATGAAAATTTGCATGATAGCTGCAACTTGGATCACTACATCATCAAATTACTTTCTCCACAGATCCAGTTTTGCAATTTCCAGACACAAAACAGCATTGACAAGTATGATTTAGCCAAATGCATTCATGTCACTCAGAGCAAGTCCCTTCACTGAAGCTCAGAGTTGGAAGCATCTCCAGGGAGTGTTTCATATCTCTGAGCTGCTGTTGAGATGTTCCTCTCTCATTCTTTTGAGTATAATGAATTTGGGAGTTTAAGTATTTGGGAAGCTACTAACTTTGGCATCTCAGCTAGGTGAGATGACTTTGGCAGAAAAATCTCCTTTCCCTTCCCTTCCCTTCCCTTCCCTTCCCTTCCCTTCTTGTTCATAGCAAGCATGCCATACTTTCCCGCATTGTGATGATTTACTGTTTTACACCTTGCCTCACTGGTTTCTTTTTTCTTTATTTATGGCATTTATTTACTTAAACCTGCATTTAGATGAGAAACAGCAAAAGTTTGCCAATAGTTTATACTGGGAACTTATACTTACAGTATTTTAGCATTCTTAAAAGAGAAACCAAATATCTGTTTCTCATGCTTCTGTAGCAAATTAGATCTCTTTCCAACCTACTGCTTTTATTGATATCTTGTAATGAAGACATCTGGTGTCAGGGCATCAAGCTGCCTATTTTTCTTTCAGCATGGCACTTTGGTCACAGAACCAGAAATGCTGCCATTCCCAGCACCCTTCGAAGTGGCGATCTCTCTGAAGGACCTCTCCACCCCTGGGCCATCCAGCTAAGCACGGATGGAGTGCCCCAGCACTCTACTTACCAAGCAGCTTTTAGAAGCACAGCTATGCTCAAGTGGCTTTTCACGGTGAAGGTTTCCCTCCCTGTAGCTGGGTTCTGGTTCCTGCTCCCCATGACCCTCAGAGTGCTCTGGCATCCTCCTTTCCCATCCTGCCACAGCCCCGGGCAGGAGCCTAGACTAAACACTTGCCTGGCCAAGGAAACAGCTGGGGTGTCCATCATCTGGTGCTTGCCCAGAGCAAATGTGCTTGCGTATGAACCCAGCTCTGGCTTGCGTTGCCTGCCCCTCTGTCCCTCCTACACTGACATCTTCATTCTCTCCTCCAGAGCTTTCAGAAATGGAAAACAAAGATTCAGGCTGTCTTGGATCCAGGCATGGGAGCACGGTAGGATGACGCCTATAAACATCCAGAAAATAATGGCATCATTTAACTTTCAGCAGAAGGCTTATTTATCTCTGAAGAGATTGTACCAAGTGTTTCCATGCAGAGCAGAGCAATGGACTAGATGTAAAACCATAACAGGAAACTTTTTATACACGAAAGGGGATTGTAAATTTCTGCTGTAAAGCTATGGATTACATTCATGAGACAGTAAGTCAGATGGTTCTGCTTTATATCCACTAGGGATTTGCCCTTTACAGCCGTTTGGAGTAGTGATGCTTAAATAGACTGGTAAAAGAAAGTGAGGGAGAGCAGCATGCTCTGTCTCCACAAGAGCCAGCTGGTGTTAGAGAGCACAGCAGCAGAGCCCACCCTGCCGGACAGCCCAGCTTCCCATCATGGGAACCGCACCCATGACCGAGCACAGCACCTCAGGAGCAAGGAATGATGTCTGCATGTAGCCTGGCTGCACTGTGTGAGATGCTGTGGGCTCTGTGACTAATTCTGTGTGGCAAAATAAAGAGTAGGATCAAGAGAAAGCCTAAATTCACTGAGCCCAAGGCTGCAATTGGCACTCTGGTGTGTGCATGAGTGCCAGGCATGTGGAGGGTCAGCAGCTCTGGACTGGAGAACGCTCTGGACCATACTTCACTGGCAGAGCAGATGCACCCTTGCCCAAGGCACGGTAAAGGTTTCCAGGCAGAAGAAGGTGGGTAATGCTGGTGAATAACCTTCAGGATACAGAGCTTGATTCTGATCCCATTTGCTGTGGTCTGTTAGCAGTAGAATGTGGCCCCTGGAAGCCCAGTCATTCAGAGAGTGTCCCAAGCCCATGAGGAATCTGTCCCCAACCTCCTGCTTCAACACAAAGGTACTGAATGTATGGCAAAGACTACTGGGTTTCTCAGACAAAGAGGGGGGCCCTTGGCAGCAACATGTAAGAGGAACACCTGGCCAATTCTACTATTAAAAGTTAAGCGGACAACAGATAGACCAGGGGATACTGGAAATGCCCAAACACAGAAATGGACCAAGAGAAGTGTATTTCAAGCATCTCCTGCTCCTTTCTCCAATATGGCTTCCATTTGCATGCAGTAGCAGCAAAATCCCATCTCCTAGCATTGGGGTTGATGTATATTTGTGGGAGATTCCTGAGCCCAAACCACCCAATCCCTGTGTTTGGGGTGACAAAAAAAAACCCCACAAACCCCTCCCCCCCAAAAAAAAAAACCAGTGATGCCCTGTGGAAGAGCAAAAGGGTGATGTGAGAAACACTATTACAATTTCTGGATGCAGGATGAAGCTTTAGGTGTTTCTGCTGAGCCATCCTGTCATTGAGGGCTCTGCGAGAGGAGGGTAAATGTCCTTCAGCTGAGACACTCTGGAGTCAGGGCGGGCAGATGTCCCATGTTTCACTTGTTGGATGGGTAGAAGAAACACTGAGACAGAAGTAGAGACAAGAGAGGATCCTGTGGGGGTTAGCAAAGCATGTAAAGAAAGCACATGCTTTAGTCTCCTTTCTGGGATGTGTTCAGTGCTTTTATTTAAGAAGAACAAGGGTCCATGTATAATGGAAATTCACAGTTATTGTAGTGACACTCATAGACCTACTTTGACTTCCAGCTGAACGTACACATGAGTAGGTAATAAGACACATTTCCTATCCTGAAGAGGTTGTGGTCCAGATGCACACAGCAGAGCAAGGCTGGGAAGAGAAATGAAGGCCAGACCAGCCTTGTGCCCATCCAGCCAATGGACACAGTATAGTTGGGGTAGAAAAGAGCTCTGCCGCTCTCTTAGTGCCGGTGTACAGCCACAATCCCCGCTGCCTCCTCGGGAAAACTCCATGGCTGAAGCAGTATCTGGCCTTTGAACTCCTCTGCAGCAGGTGATGAGTCTGGAGTCACAATTTCATGCACCTCTGTCCAGGCAGTTTTAATATCTGTTTACTGGAAAAACATGGAAGTAGCTAAACACATTAATTGAGCTACTTCTATCGAGTGGAAATGATACATCTAGAGACAACCCCCCTGCCAGGCACCTATCATTGCTGTACCCGAGCAATACAAGTGACTCGAGACTTCCAGGGCCCCTTCAATTTAGTGATGGCTTATGAGCCATAAATTACCATGTGGGAAGTGAAGGACCAGGAGGGAAAGTGAATCTTTTTAAAAGCCATTTAAAGCAAAGCAGAGCCCTTCTCTCATCTATTTGCACACTGGGTTAGTTCCCCAGGCCCTTGGTGTAATACTACTGTCTCTTCCCACATGTCTTTTTCAGTACAAAAGCAAGCTTTTCCCTCCTCCTCTTTGCTGCAGTTAAGCTCTGTAGAGATTAGGGACCATGACTCTTGCTTATGCAGGTGCGAGCCAGTGCAGTCAAAGGGACGTGACTTGGTCTTGGCACTGCTGCAATTTGCTCCATTGTGCAAACAAGATCCCAGTACACAGAAGGCTTCCCACTCCTTATTCAGTTAGTGGTTTGTCCTGATCTGACCTGGATGTAGCAAGTGAGAAAAATACTGGACGAAGCCTCGTTTAATCCTAGGTTCTCTTTTAACTACTAACCAAACCACCTCTGTACCAGCATGTCACACTGAGAGGATGTGGACAAATATATCTGTGCTGAGGAGTGGCAGAGGCTGTAGTCCGCATTTAGAAATGCTGAGCTGCGTGCTTTTCTAAGCTAGCTAATTAGTATGGGCTTGAAACTAACGGCTGTGTTTAACTGACAAGGCAATATGCCCTTCACCCGTCCCTTGAGATGTCAGGAGAATTATTTCGTTTGAAAAGCGTGCCCGTTAACTCATTCCTCTCTATCTGCTTTGATCTTTTCAATATAATCCTTTCCCTCTGCACTTCTTTTCTCCCTGTGGAGGAGATTGGGAAAGCCAACCATACTGATTTGCAACTGGCTCTTCCTCCCTTGCCCACTGAGTTGTATGGCTGGGTCTTCTGTTCCAGCGGCAGCAGGCTGGGCAGCTATGCCTCCTTGGTCTCCCACAAGGAGCTGGGGAAAAGACAGCACTATGGCCTCAAAGCGTTAGCGCTGGTGCAACCACAGGATGCTGTTAGAGAAACTGAACTGCTGCAGATGCCTCTGTCCTTCTCCAGGGCAGCAGGGAGATCAGGAAGAGGCAATGATTCAGCAAGTCACAATTTTCCTCCCAGGTTGTTCCCCTGGGCTCTGGATTAAGCTAAAAAATGATGACCTGGACTTTAAATGAGAAGGAGAATAGAGTTTTCTGACAAAACTCATTCAAGTGCCGTGCAACCCTGGTGTGTATACACCCATACACCCAGGTGCTTGTGATGTTTCCCCACACGAATATGTTTTTTAACACTTGACAAAAGGAGGTCAGAGTCTAAAAGCAGATGATATTTCCTAGGAAAGAAAAAAAGAAATCTGGCATTAAACATACACTGATACTTGATCTTGCCCTCAGATTGAAGGGCTGTCTGCAAGGATAGGAAATGTCTGTGCATTGTTCAGCATATCCAGAAACTGAGAAATTAATTTCCAAATTGACAAATACTACACTTCTCAGTCTTGGTAGCAGTGGCAAATCTGACCTTGCCTAGGATTCAGATGGGATTTCAGTGTTTAGGCTGCCCTTGAGATATGAGAGGCATCATTTTGCAAGATAAACGTTTATCTTCTGCATCTCTAGAAATATGCTTGAAGAGACTCTCTTCCCTCCCACAAGGGTCTGTTTGCCACTTGAAGAGACTCCTTAGCTTTGCATTTCCAAATAGGGATGCCTCTATTTTGGCTTCCACATTCAGGGAGCAAGCTAACAGTAGCTGTATTCCAGGAGTGCTGAGCACTTCTCCATGTTATTTACAGTTACTGCAAACTGCAGATCTTTAGGACTTCACAAGGTCAAGTCACCAGGACTTAAACCACTGCAGCATGGAATTACAATCCTATTTTGAGCCACCAATATTTAAAAATTTTGCTCCAAGCCAGCAATTGCCTGCAGTATCATACCAAATTTAAAAAGGAAAAAAAAAAAGAAAAAGAAAAAGGAGGCAGAAAAAGGGTAAGAGAGTAAGAGAGGTTTGGCTGTGAATACCATCATTACACATTGTGTGCCAAAAGCAGATGACTTCAGGGATAAATGACCCTTGTGACTGACTTCCCCAAATCACAGGATGTCAATTTGTGTTTTGAAGGCACCTACTATGTATTGCAAAGAACCGATGTGAAAAAGTGCATGCTGTCCCCAGACTAAATAAGCGTCGCTTTGTTTTCAACTTAGAAAAGACAGAAAGAAAGAGGGAAAGGAAGGGAGGGAGAGACAAAGCATGTCACAGATGAAAGCGTGTTCTCAGAGGTCACGCCAGTATCCTTACCTCAGCAAATGCTCTGGCTTAGCTTCATAACCAAATAATCTTGCTATCTGATACTGCCTGAGAAATAAAGTGTTCTTTAAAGTTCTTGCCCATTTCACAGCACTTCCCTGTGACACTGGAATAAAGTAGGTTACAGCAAGTACCCTGCATGCCATGCCTCCAAATGTACCAGTTAATTACTGAGCCCTTTAAACCTGCTAACAAGACAAGCCTTGTTCTTTCAACCTATTGCTTTTTGCCAAAAAAAAAA
>VZTL01055984.1:0-20422 GCA_013400535.1 Scopus umbretta | reverse complement strand
AGTTCATTTTCTTCATAGTAGTTGGTAGGGGGCTATGTTNTGGTAGGGGGCTATGTTTTGCACAGAGTCAAGGCCTTTCCTGCCTCTCACCCCACCCTACCAGGAAGCAGGCTGGGGGTGCACAAGAAGCTGGGAGGGGACACAGCTGGCACAGCTGTCCCCAGCTGACCAAAGGGATATTCCATACATTTGACATTGTGCTCAGCATATAAAGCTGGGGGAAGAAGAAGGAAGCGGGGGATGCTTGGTGTGATGGCGTTTGTCTTCCCAAGTAATTGCTACACGTGATGGAGCCCTGCTTTCCTGGAGATGGCCGAACACCTGCCTGCCGATGGGAAGTAGTGAACGAATTCCTTGTTCTGCTTTGCTTGTGTGAGCGGCTTTTGCTTTACCTATCAAACTGTCTTTATTCCAACCCATAAGTTTTTCTACTTTTCCAATTCTCTCCCCCATCCCACCGGGCGGGAGGAGTGAGCAAGCGACTGTGTGGGGCTTAGTTGCCGGCTGGGGTTAAACCTTGACACCTATGCTTTCTAGTATAACAGTTGGAGAACTTTAAAAATTTTCAGATAATTACTAAAATTCTAAATAGTGTAAGTCTTGGAATATTTATGACATTGTTCCACAGTCATAAATACTATACCTTCTCTTTATTGTATCACTCAGTGAAAGAGATGTGATTTAAATCAGTTGCGGGCCCATGATTATAACTGTTGAACTACTCAGAAAAAACAAAATGGGATTCAGGCTGGCTTTATGTGTGCTGGCTTTATGCTAATTGTCAGCAATTAGCTTATGCAATTAACAATTGTTAAACTACTTTCAGATCAATATTGAGCTCCTCATTATATTGGTAATTCTTCTGTCTCACATATCTGGTGCCAGAGTAGTAGCTTTTGAGCACTGATAGATCAGAATTTCATGACAGGATCAGCCAAGTTAGGAGTTAGGCTTGTCCTTTTGGCCCCGAATAGGGCTAGCCAAAAAATCATTAAATCAATAATATATTGCTCAAAGGTACCATTAGTTCATAAGGAAAATGTTTAAATAGGTTTTAATTACTATTTTACTGTCTGAACAGTGTTCAGATTCTCATCTGTTAGTAATTGTTGTGCTAAGTACTGTTTGTTCTGAGGCTTAGAAACTTTTATAACATATAGTCTATTTGAGTACATGCATTTGAGTTCATTTTTCTCACTGTAAAAACTGACAGTATAGATGTGGGAATGGAGAACCTGCCTGTGTCTTCTTGTCAGGATCCTCTGCCATCACAAAAACCTCATCACAATTCTCAGGTAACACTATCACCCACTTGACATTGGTGTTCTTCAAAACAATTTAGGTTATTAATCCAACTTATACCTACCAGAATATTGTTCCAGAGGCTTATTTTTCCAGTGGTCCTGATAACTGTTTGATTTCATGAAATGGCAAATTGCAGCACATTGTCCCATTTCACTGGGAAGACATTGCCGTATTTATATTTTCTATGATGAACACTATGAATTCTAGTTACAAGAGAATTTTAGGTGAAGTTCAGTTACAAAAGAACTCTAGCAATAGCAAGGCGTAAATTTAACTCAGATTGAAAGATAATGCATTCATCAAGAGCTTTTTTTTTTTTGTTAAACCTCTGTAATAAAGTTAAACAGCTTGTGAATTGTTCAAAACAATGCACTCCATCCAGCTTGCATCAAGTTATCTCTGTTGAAAACCAATGCAAATGAGGTGTAGCCACTAATGGCATAGGTCTTCTCTTTCCTAATATGAGGCTGAATTTTTCGTTGGTAAATCATAGTATGCCTGGATTGCTGATGGCATAATGGGGAATTACATTTCAAATTGACTTTAAAATTAGTTATTTCCTTTACACTTTCAATCATTTAATAACTAAGCACTTAAATCTTCAAGTGATCATTTGTATTTCATTGTCCGTCCTTTTTAGTACTAGGTGAGAAATAATTAGAAAGCTATCTTCTTTGCGGCTCCATTCATTTTAAAATGATACCTATTATGTGTGTAATCAGAAGTAGAGTGGGATCATTTTAAATATATAAAATTAAAATGGAATTACATCTGAAAGCTCCAATAAATTAATAAAAGGAACACTATGACTATCTTTGCACAAAGATTCCTTAAAATCAGAATTAAGAAAACTTATGTTCATTTTGTCTTGTATTTCATTCTGTAACTTGTATTAGAAATAGATACATATATTTTTAGGTTATTTTTGTCTTATTAACAAGAAAGCTACTATAAACCACAGAAAACAAATGATAAATTTAATGTGTATCTCACAAATATATTAAAAATATAACATTAAAAATCTTTTTGATTGACAAAGCTAGGAGTAGTTGCAATTTCACATTTATGAAACAGAAACATTTTGTTGAAAACATGTTCTAGTTTCAAAATGAATGCAAAATTATTTTTTTATATAATTAGCATGCATACTTGCAAAGGTTCAGATAAAATTAGAATTCAGTCAAGATGGAAAACTACTTAACATGCACAAAAAGGGACCCACAATTAGAGATCGGAAGGGGGTTAGGCACAATAGTGGGAATACATAATTCAAAATGTCACTCAGCAATCTACTTTGGAATAATATTAGTTGTACGCTGATTCTCCTGTTTGGCAACTCAGAACACACATTGGCTCAAAACAGGAAAATAAAAGGTACTTCACATAGTTCTGTTTGGGAGGATGGCAAAAACTGGGACATTTTCTGACTGTTTCAGGAGAGATGTCTGTCAAGTTCAGTATGGCTGCCATCTTTCACCTGGTTTTCACTCAAGAACCATAATACACAAAATTCAGCGTGGATTTCTTTAACTCCTCAACATATCTGCCCCCAAATTTTAGCTCATTAAGTAAAAAATAATGCAGCTTAACATGGACTAGTCTGAAACAGAGGAGAAAAAAACCAGGAGGGAAATAAAAAGCAGAGGAAGCAAGTTAAAGGTACATATTATAGAAAGTCTTTTCAGGAGACAAAAAAAAAAAAAAAAGGTGCAGTTAATTTATCCTTAGCTTGGAGTTTTATTCAGATGTTTTCTCAAGGTTTTCAGAGAAGGAGAGTTGGGAAGGAGAAAGGAGGAGACTGTGGAATAGCTGGAAAATACAGCAGAAAGGACAGTATACATAGTATGAACAGTTACAGAAGGCTGGCAGATAGTGACAGGAGAGTCAACTGACAAGAGCAAAGGTCAGCATAAAAGAAATCAGTATTAAGGCCCTGAAGCATAGAGAGAAATATCTATGCACTGAACAAAATTGTTTACTTAGTTTTGATTTATAGCTGCTGCATCGTGAATTTCAGTTACAGTTAGCCGCATAAGACAACATTTCTCTTCAATCCAGGCCTTGCCAGTAAATGAAAATATCTGATTTTCAAAACAACCTTTCAGAAAGAGGGTATTAGGTAACATAGGACTGATGAGTAACTACAGTGTTATTAAAATTAATCTAATCTAATGTACTCTCTAAGTCTGATCATTAGTCAGTTAGTTTGTTGTTCCACTCTCAAAATCTGAAATGAAAAATGAACCGACACAAAACACATTTAAGAAAGGCAAGTTTAAAAAAACCCCTAACATTATATAGCTCCAAGCTTTGCCTTAGGTTCCTAAGTAGCACTCAAGTTACTTGCTTATTGATGGCAAGTGGGGTGACTGACCATTAACCTTCCTGAATGATAGCAGATGTTGAAAATGCCATGAATCCTAAGTAGTACCATCGGGTACCAACATTTATGAGACCTCTTTAGCTTCTTGCAACCAACCATTCTACGTTAAACTGCTCTGCAGCCACAGATAGTTGTTTAAGCAGCTGTTCTGGCCAGAGGTGGTCCTTCCTCAGCTCATTATTTCTGCCTTTTACCCAGAGCTTATCACAGAAGTAGCTCTGGGAGTTTGCACTACCTGGACTGACTTTGACAGAAGTTAAAGAGCACTCACACAAGTCCTTCTGCAGACAGTGTTACAAAGGTGGTAAGTCAGGGCCCTGGTGGCCCTAGCACAACAAAACCCAGAAAAAGTCGTTTGTTTATAGGCTGAAGTTTGCATTGTGCATACGGGATCAACTTTATATTTTAATAAGTTAGTGAAGTATAGAAAATTCCAGCATTTAGAAAGTGTTTCTTCTGCACACTGTCTGATGTGGTTGGGCTCACTGGGACATGGAGAGATGTTCACTGCAAGACACATGGACACAAGATTTTTTTCACTTTCTAGCTGCTTGGCACCAGCTCTCTGTGCAATATTGCGTCCATGGCAGAACAAACCATGTGAGTAGCCTTCATCCACTGAAGTGCAAAGCCATTTAAACAATTTAAGCTAGTTTTTCACTGAAGCAAACAAGATGTATTCATGTAGTCGTTTCTAACATCTCTGAACACTAACCTCCAGCAAAGCTTTCTGATAACCGAAAGTGGCAACTTACTAAAATCAGTCCATTGAAATTTGGTACTGGTTATCCAGTCTACAGATGATCACTTCCTGCAGGTCACTGCAGAAGTGTGAAAACCAGCAATGTCTTAGTAATAGCTAAAAGTAGGGATTTTACCTCTTTGGCAGTTCCACCTCTACACTTAGGGATACCAGAGGTGACAGGTGGAAGCCACCTTGCCTTTTATCAAGGTGGCTTCTAAAGCCATAGAGAAGGTTGAGCACCAAGGAGTTATCTTTGATAATGTCTCCTTTGGTCAGCATTTTATTTATTGATTTGTTTTCAGCACTGATTATAGGATGCAGTAGACCTGCTTAGTGTAAGCAGATGGAAAATTATTTGCCTGATCAGGGATACAAGAAACCCAAGTGTTTAGTGAATGAAGAAAACAAATGAAAGGACCAGCATAAAACTGCTATCTTCAGTTGCTGTTAGAAAATAAAATGCAGAACTTCACCTACCATGAAAATTTTATAGAATGAATATTAATCATATGAAGAGAAGTAGGGCGGATTTGCATTATGTATTTGACTTGTCCCTGGAGCACAGAGACTGACACAGACTTGTGACTGCATTAACTATAGCTAAATTTTAATTTAAGATGATTGATTGTTGAGCATTCTGTTAATTAACCTCCTTATTCTGTATTTTCCTACAGAATCTGAAATGTCCTTTCAAAGTAAGTTTTCCAACTTAACCATCAAAAAATATGGACATGAGCTTCATTCACAAAAGATACCTTGTAACAGCAATCCATGAAAAAGAAAAGAATGAATGGGAAATATAAGACACCTGGATTTGAGCTCAGAAATGGTTTCACGAAAACCAAAAAATATTTAAATCCAGGCTAGTTACTTGTCATTTCAAAGCTAGAAGCCCAGCCCTCAGAAGCTCTTAAGGGACTGGTCCTCATATACAGAAGTAAGCTCTCACAGCTCCATTTTAATAACCAAAGGACAATAAATTAATAAAAAAAAAAAATCATGCCTGGAAGAATCTCCCCCCCCCATCTAAATGCAACCAACTTTGTTTTCTTTGAGCTTTTCTTTCTCCCCTTCATCTTGGATTTAAAATTAAATTCATGCTCAACCACAAAATAAAATTTCTTCACCAGTTCTGCATTATTTGCTAACAGGTTTGTGCAATGTATCTGATTTCTCATTCCTGGCATAATACAAAGGTCAGATTTGTGATATGAATGATTAAAATCATTTGCCCAGGATAGGAAAGGATGCAAAACAGCCTCTTTCTAAATCACATACTTTTCGCAAACAGTCGCGTGTACTAAGAAGGAACATTCTGCATACAGTGACATAGAGAAAGGGAGGGATCCTTCTCCAGTCAATACCAGTCACCACAAGCAGCTGTTCTACACCTAATCAAGCATCACTCCATCACTCTCCAGCTGCCCCACAAATGGCATCTTTGAAGCATCTTGTCTGTGACAGTCTAATGCAAATTTCAGCACCTTTACTTTACAGTGCAAAACAGATCATGATTCACAGAAAACTAGAAGGAAAACAAGGCAGTTAAAATGATTTACTTGTTTTTGGGATGGCACACTGTACCATTCAGATTGAGATTTAGGGCGGGATTAATCTAAACACTGAAGTCATCCCAACGCTAGAGGACTAAGCCAAATTGTTTCTCTGCACTCCCTCAGTGTGTGTCCAGGAAAAGAGATAGACACCACCAGGCAGTCATCACCCCATCCTAACACGGGTGTCAGAGGTAGCGTGATGAATTGCTTCCTAAGGTACCTATCTCTTTTCCCTGACTACAGGGGAAGCACAGACTAGACATCTTATTTTATAGGCTAAAATTAGGTGAGATTAAGGCTACCCAGCTGCTCCAAAGTCAGACAGCATTTATTTTCCTTTTACATACTTCATGGGAGGTGCAGATAGGAGGATCAGGAAAGGATGAACAGAGCTCAGTGAGTGGGTAGTTGTTCAATATGTCTTTACAGACTCATCTCTCAACGTGTGCCCCATCCGTTATTTACTGCGCACCATCTGAACACTGCTCTGAATAGAGAATCACTCATTTTATTGTGGGCTTTTCCATGGTCCTCTCATTGGAGTACTCTATTTCTCTGCAAATATTAATGAATTTATCTTCCCAACACCCTGGTGGTATTTTTATCTTCCTCTTACGTGTTGCGAGTGGAGACGCTGAAAAAAAGTAAAAAAGGTCCTCTAATATTGTTTCCCCAATGTAACATGCTTTCCAGCTGGATTTTTTCAGAACACTTGGCAATTTTAGGGCTTCATAAAGTCAAAATAGAGTTCCTGTTCACTTCTGCTGCAATTATTGGTGCTTAGCGTTCGGCTGAGTAGTCTCTAGGTGTTTTAAGAGGGAGACCCAGAAAAATGAAGAAGAAACAGGGACCCAAATGCCTCCATTTGAAGTTCTCTGCCATATTCATGACACGCTTTCCAACATTTGCGACCAAGCAGAATCGGGCCTTTTTCACTGTTCAGCTTTGACTCATTCCCCGTCTGAATGTGCTTCCTGTATTCCCCCTCCTGGCTGGGAGATCCTTGGCTTCTGGGGCTGCTCGCAGCTAGATGCTAGATTCATATATCCTCAGCCATAAAGAGCAACAATCCAAGCCATGTCCCAGGCACCCTGCCGATGTGAACAAGCTCTGTAAGACTATGCCTCGATGGAATGGTGGGTGTATACTGTACCGGGGACAGAAAGGACCCATCGACAAGTTTAAATAAAGAGGCCCATAAACCGAACGTGAGCACTGGACCTCTGATCGTCGATATTGCTGGCTCTTCTTTCCCTAAAAAAAAATTCCCACATGTCCAGGGGTAATTATGTCCTGGACCTCTGGGGCATCACAGAGATCACAGGACGATGTGCTTCACGGCACGGACACCCATCCTGCTTGAGGGTGTGCCGGAGCAGCGCAGGCATAAACCTCTCAGTGCCTCTTGGTTTCAGGAGCAGGAGTTGGTCCCTGGTCCTCACATTTTGCAAAAATACAGCTGCAGGGCTGTGCAGTGAGAGCGGGCTCCGCTGGAAGACAGAAGGACCTGCCAATATTTGGCTGAAGGGTGTGACCCTCCTCTTTCCGCAGCTCTGCCTGCGTAGCGTCAGGTTTGAAGGAAATGCATCGGACAGTACATGCTCTTCTACTACTTTGTTGTGAAAACAGTGGTAATAGTGTTGTAGCTGGGATGGGCTAAAGACCAAGAGCAGCAGGGTTTGCAGGAAGATAGTCTATTTTTTATTGATTGTTAAATAATTTAAAATATCTTTTAAATCACCTCGCTCTGTAAATCGCGCTCCTATTTCAAAACCAGGCTTTTTTTCCTGTGTTAAACAGCCCCAAGCCCTAAAAAATAACAAAAGAGAGCCTTTTTTTTCCTGAAAGGATTGCTGCCAGAAAAATGTTTTTGCCAATGTTGCGATCTGGCCAGGCTGTGTGGCAGGGGTACACCAACTGGGTATGTTAGCTGAATAAGCGTTATTATTTCAGTGAATTTCAATTACTCCATTAAAATAAAAAAGACCGCTGCACTTAAGAATAAAAGAAGAAAAGTTTTAGGAAAAATTTAGAACAAAAGTCATCAATACCATGGTCTGATTTTAATTTAATCAAAGTTAGAATCAAGATAAGCACAAATGGTAAATTAAGATAAGCACAAGCATGGTTTATAAAATCAGAATAAGTTTTTGTAAATTGATATAAAAATAAAAAGTGAATGGGATATTCAGTATTGCCAAGCCAGTGGATTTCCAAAGTTAAATATGGGATTAATCAGAGTCCATTAATCTTCATTTTCCATCTGACCAAATATAAAGAAATTTTATTTTATCAGCCTCATTGATCATTTTTACCATTTACATTTTTTAGCTTGCACAAACCGCTCGTTTATTGCTGCATTCCTGCTTTTAATGAGAATATTTTCTGCAGGAAATTGTGCAAAAAATAGATTTGACATTGCACTGCTTCTGTCTTCACAAGTCCTTCTTTATCTGCGCATCCATTAGCTGACTGTTTGCAATATGGATTTATTTCAGTCTGCTTCTTGCACCATCAAGGTCTTTAAATGAAGTTCTGCCCCTTTACATGAAAAGACTTCTTAATTCATAGTTTCACATTATACAGAGATTAACAGTAGAAGGTTATTAGCAGTGCAAGGTTATTAAGAGCATGTTTAATATTATTTGACTGATAGCAGAATCCCATGGAATCCCATTTTGGTATAACTTTATTAGCGACAGAAGTATTCAGCTAATTCCATGCTTTTTCCTAGAATGACCAATAATAAATTACTGCAAATCACTATGCGTTTTAAGCTCCTTTTCAGCTAGCAGTCAACAATTTTGTGGTCTATTAGAGGCTGTGGTTGCTCAGTGTAAGCGCTGAGAAATGAATGCACTTTACCAATGGCAAAGCTAATAATAGTATTACTATTATTTCACAGAAATTTCTTTCTGGTTTACATATAATCATTGCAGATATGTTTGGAAGTTTTTGAGTTCAAGCCTAGCATTCAGTAGGCTAATTTCCTAAACTCTGATGAGAGCCAGATCCCATCACGTTTCACTTCAGTGAAATGCAGGGAGGAGAACGGGGGAAGCACGGAGGCTCTGTCGGCAAATTTGGTTTGTAAGGTGCTAGAGGTGATAATTTCTGGATCTAACTGGGGCTTACAGTTAGCCACTCTGAGCTTTGTTCCTAATCCTCAGCAGAAGGTCTTTGCCCCCAGAGCTCAGCTGACATCAGGTAGGGGTAGCTCAGGAGTGTGTTTCCCCCTGCCTTGCCACAGGCACCCACACGGACACTAACCTGACCAGACCTGTGACTAGGAAACCCTCCCAAGATCCCTCACAACACCTGTGCTGGAGGATGATTCCACCATCAAACCACATGTCAGGTATAAACATCTTAAACTGCCGTGACTGTTTATAAAGTAATCATAAGTCTAAGCTCTTAATCAGCACCTACGCTGAAAGCACCATAGACTTAGAGGAGTCAGCTAATACATTAAGAGCATACACCTACACATACCAAACAAAACTCCTCTTCTCCTAGCCCAGGCAATACTTTCCCCATAGAGTTCCAAAATCTCACAATCAGTCTCAATTCTTGTTCTTTTGTGATTTTCTCACAAATTTCTTGCAAAACGGACCTAGACGTGCAAATATGCACTTCTTTAAAAGCACTCACTCTAGTTTTCCACTAGAAAAAAAAAAGAATGATTTGCTGTTGAAGGATAGACTTATTTTAATTTTGTAACCAAACTATGCTTAACCCTAGGAGCTTTGTTTTAACAGCACTTTGTTCGTTTATTTAAAGTCCCTGCTGTTGCACCGCATCTGCAAGCATATCCTGTGGGATGCTCATATAGATGAGCCCCTGGCAGCAATCAGTGTTTTTTAATCTTCATATCATCCAGCCCTACTCAGACAAGGGCTGTAGTGTAGCTCCAGACTTCATTTTCTCTTCTGGCAAAACCAATTTAATAGATTTCTATCCTTTCTTGCCCCTCCCTTGTACAACAATTTATCACCTCCTTAGCTGCCCGTGTTGCAGGACAATGCGTGTTCAGTGCCGTGCTCTAAATTAGTGAAATAATCCGCATTGAAAAGACTTTTTTTTTTTTCCCCTGGAGGATTTTTCTTAGCTTAGAACATTTTGCTGATCCTGTTGAATAAAATCTTATCAATGGCAGAACTGAAGAGATAAATATCAGTAAGGCAACAGAAGAAAGCAGCTAGAGAGGAAAACATTGTCAGAGGGAAAACTCTTCATGGACCTCCATCCTTAGATGCTGTGTATTTTAGTTCCTCCTCTGGAGAACCAGAACCCCTGTTCTTTATGATACAGAAACCCTGCAGTGCAAAGAGATCTTGAAAGTATATTTAGTCATAACTATGAAATCCACAGATATCACAGAGCTCTAAAAATCCACAGAATACTTTGGAATTTTTATTCGGACAAGAAAATTGTTATTTGGCTCCTAATTTTATTGTCTATTCAGCTTTCTGCCTGGCTCATGATTTGCAGCTCTGTAAGAGCTGATTTTGTGCTTTTCATTTGAAAAACTATTTTTCTGATTCAGAAGAGAGTTTTGCTCCACCATTACACATAACATTTTGCTGCCTAGCTTGTTTTTAGCCGAAGAGTGTGAAATAACTGACACAGAACAGACAAAAGCTTGAATACATAACCTGTGACATTTGTGAAACGCACAATATTTCTGTACAGAGTGCATAAGAATAGCTGAAAAGAAATTGTTCAGTCCGTGGCTGAGATCCCAACAAGCAGCGAAAGTCCTGGAAACACCTCGCCTTTAGGCACGGGCAATAGGTATGTAGGGCATATCTACCCAGTTGGAATGGTAGTATTTTTAGACTCGTGGTGAAGGATGGATAGCTTTGGTAGTAGTTACTTTGCAAAGAAATGTCTGGGTAGCTCAAGATAAACCGGTGCACTGCGTGCTCACAGTCTCTGAGGAAGAGCAGAAGTTCAGCAAAGCTACTGAAGGAAAAGGTGAAAAACAGAGACTGTTTTAGCCAACGCATCGCATGAGCAGAAATAAAGAGGAAGGCGAGGCCAAGGAGATGCCAGGCTGGAACGTCGGCCCACGGGTGGGATCAGGACCAGGCCCGGCAAGGGGAACCAGGGCCAGACTCAGCCTGGGATGGCCGGGCAGGGCCGTGGGGACGGGGATGGGCCGAGGCCAGACCAGGACATGGGCGCACGGGTGGGCCCGGCTCGATGGGGCCTGTGGCCGGGCAGGGCAGGGCTGTGGGCAGCCGGAGACCGGCCCTGCCGCCCCGGCATCGCTGGGGCAGGAGCTGACGGCCCCGGGGGGCCGACATGGGGTCCTGGGCCCTGGGCAGGGTAGGGGGGAGCCCTGGGTTGGGCAGGGACAGGGAGGTCCTCGGTGTCCTCAGGGCCCTGGCAGGCGGAGAGTCAGGTCAAGGAGCGATGGGCTGAGGGAGGATAATGTCGTAAGATAAATCCAGCAGAATGCCTTTGCCATGGGTTAGGTGAGACTTTACAATGGATAAAAAAACCCCTACCAGATATAACGGTTTGCTGAACGCAGTTTGTCATGGTATTGATACAGAAAGAAAACATACTCCACGCCTCTGAGCCACTGAAAAGCAATCATGAAGATACTGCAACCAATAAACATACCACTGTGGGAACAGAAATGTGGAGTAAAGTTTTGAGGCCTCGTCTTGTCCTGTGTGTGAGAGGAGGGGAGTCTGCTCTGTCGTTAAAAAAATCACTGAAAAGATGTTTAGAGGCAAAAGTTCTTGCAAATATGTTTTCTTTCACGCCTGCCTGATCCTGCCTCCTTCCTGCTCCTGCTACATTCCTGATTAAAGAAAGAACAGGGATTGATATGTGGCTCTCGCTGCTTGCCTTTCCCTCTTATCTCATGGGTCTCTGTGGGCCATTAGCACCCAAGGGGAGGATAAATCTTTTGCCCCCTTCTGCCTTATTTTATGAATAGGTAAATCTGTTTGGGTTTGTTTTGTTTTGGTTTGGTTTTTTTTTTTTTAAAAAAAAAAGAGTAAGTTGAGAGCCCATTGGGACGGGAGGGGGTCCTACCTTGAAAAATCAGTTTCTCACGTTTACTGGAAGATTTTCTGAAGGACTGAAAAGCTCACTGCATCTTCCGCAGCAGAGGGACAGGCAGTGGATTTCACAAGGGCAGCAGCTGGGCATTCAGGCAGGCATGCCCGCCCCGGTGCCCCCGCTGCCTGCTCCCTGCTTGTCCCACTGCTGCCTCGGTCGCTGTGCGGCAAAGGAGCCTGAGGAACCGGAGAGACTGACTCGTGCTGTTACATCAGCTTGTCCCTAACAAACACATCCATGTACAAACCTCCAGACAGGAGGGCTTGGTCCGCAGAAGCACCAAGATGTGGGAAGTATCTGTCATACCCGTTATACAGGTGCCTGCTTCATTGTGCTTTCTGCTGGGCTCCCTTAATTCAAATTCTTTAAGAAAAGAAAGGATAATCTTGCTTTTCTCCATTTTAAACCCAGCTGTACTTTGTCTGGAGACGGTTATGAGAAGAAGCACTTGTTCTAAGCTACAGGGTTAAATGTTTTATTTTGAGTTTGAGGTAAGAATGGGTCCTCTGCAATTCTCTTACTGCTACTTTTGGAGAGTTTATATTTTATATGAGGCTGGATCGCATCAAATAACTAAAACATGCTTTTTCCCCAGTGATAGTTTCTAATTACTGCTTAACTATAAAACTGAATGAGGAATTAGATGGGCAGTAGAATGACAGAGAGTTCGACATAAACATTCAAAATGAAAAATAAACTCACCCGGGAGTGGAGAGGAGGAAAACAACAACATATGCAACCCATTTTATAATTCAGGACAGTCTTGAACATTTCAGCTATTGCTTCAGTTTGGCAAAACTAAAGCCGGAAAGAGGCAGATTACCAGAACTCCCTAGCATTAGGGTTTGTATGAAGACAAGGTGACTTATTTTGTTGACTCTCTCTACTGAGCTTTACGTTCTGATTTATTGATGTATAATTATGATAATGGTTCCATAGGTCTAATGTAAAAAGTCTTTCATTTCCAGGTATCACTTTCAAGCTGTCATTTCACAATATGCTGTCCCTAACCACTCGTTCCTGTCTCCCCATATTGTACCACCTCCACAGTTGTGTCAACACAACTGTTTGTGGAACTGCAATCTAAACTGGATCACTGAACTGATTTGGATTAAAAATAACATTTGCTTTGGAGGGGACAGGCTGTGGAAATGAGCAACTGGAGGCAGAAAATGGCCGACTGAGATGGGGAGGGGAGAAAGGATGGGAACTCATTAAACTAGTCTTACCACTGAGGTTGAGCTATTGTGAAACTGAATTCATACGCACCTTTTAGCTAGCACAACCATGCTTTTCACCTAGTATTAATTGAATTAGACACATTCAACTCTCATTCCCATTACATTTAATGCAAACAAGGGGACAAATTCCATGAAGAGCTTATGAAACGTCAGTCAAAACTACATCCATTCCATATACTGTTCATACTACACCAGATGAGTCAGTAGCAAGCAATGGTACTGCAAATGTCTGACCCAGACCTCATGGAGGTCAGTGAAGGTACACCTTAGTAAATAAGCAAGAGCCAGGGAGTGAGCTCTAGCCCTGGTCTTAATCATCACCACAGATGACTTGTTAGCTCACGCCCCAGCTCTGCGTTGGCCTGTCATCTCTTGCTCATTCAAAGCAATTCTTATATAAAAAGGACTAACCTGAAGCAGTGTGGGTACAGGTCAGCAGAGAGACTTGGGCTTCAACCCAGTTACTCATTCCTATCCCACTTCTGTTATGCAATATCAAGAGATCTGACTGCCCTTCCTTTGCTTTCAGCAGGCTTTAGGTCAGGATCCAGAAACTGGAATGCCAAAACATGTTATTCGTACTTGAATTTTGCACACAGATATGTAAGCAACACAAATACACTTGTAGCCCCTCCATATATTTTGCTTATAATAGATCTGGAACTAAAGGAATTCAGGGACTGAATTAGAAACTGACTCAATGAAAAGATGACTCCTTCTTGTAAAAAGTCACCATGATTACCTGGTGATCTGGAATAATAATTTAATGACATCAGTATGTCAAGTAAACAATTCCACAACCAAACACTGGAGTGACCCACATGCAATTGTAATTCCCTTATTTATAGCACAAGTATCAACAGCACATAAAATTATAATTAAATATACTAGCTCATTTGCCATAGATTAATCAAAGAGCTGCTAAGATCATTGCTAATATGTCATCAGCTTGCATAATGCTTTTGTCATAGCTTAAAATATTACTTCATGTATTTATGTCAGCTTTCTCCTAATGAACAATCATTTCCCAGATGCCCTAGCAATCCACATAAATAAAAAGCCTAAGTAATTTTCTAACTTGGACCAGTGAGGATATAGTTAGACTTTTGTTATCGAAACACCATTGGGATTATGGCTAGAAGCAAAGTGGCTCTTTAATAGAAAAAGATATGGTCTTATGTCCTCTTGTGAAGAAAATCAGCACCAACAAATTAGATTTTCCTCATTTTCTAGTAATTATTATTTTGCTAGCTGTAGACCCACAAATAGTTGTGATTTGCAATCTAGCCTGTTCTGTGCTATGATACAACGAAGTACAATATCTAAGTTAACATATCAAAGTCATGTTTGATGAAGAAAATTCAAGATTTATGATTTCTCTGAATGTCATGACTGTGAACACTGTTGATAGTGTAGTGGGTAGTAGTTGTGGGCAGAGACATTCAAATGCTCTTACTTAATTCTGCTTAAGCAAAGGTTATTTTTCAACAAGGTTATGATTGTCACTGTTGTAGACCAATTAGTGCCCCATGTCTTATCTTTTGCCAGAAGTGCTATGTAATTCTTCATGTTCTGTAGCTCCCATAGGGAACATCTGACAGTGAATGACCCTCCAGAAATAATTAATCAGGCTTGAATTTACCAGTGAAGCTACAGGGGTAATAGGTTTCCTTCTAGTACAGGGTGCCATGGTGTGTAAGCTTTTGACTCCTGTATCAGAAGCAGAGCAACGTGACTGTGCAACTCCTCCTTCTGGTCATGGATATCTTTATTGTGTTAAGAGAAATCACCACTTTTTTCATATTATTCCAATTTCACCCACAGGCACCAGACAGGTAAATAACAAAACCAGAATCTGCAACACAAAACTCACACTGCAATTTTTTTCCACAGAAGCAATTGCCAGATTCTAATCGGATGCAACCTGTATCGTTTTGGAGGCCTCAAAGAAGAGTTGCAGAAAGGAATGATGGTCTTTGCCTACCTGCAAATGCCTCCACATTTTTAAAATGTCCAAATAATGCAATCATAATGGAAAAGAAGACCCAGTGAACAATAGCTCTGTAAGTGTGTTGTATGAGGAGACACAAAGTTCAAAGGGTCTGATTTAACTGACTCAGAAATGGAAGAAACAGAACAGGATGATTTTCCAAATTCTGGAACAGGAAGACCTGCAGTGTCTAGAGCGACAAGTGATTTCTGGGCCATGGTTCCACACTACGAAGATTCTATCTGCAAGATTTTCAGTTCCGTGTTCAACTTCACAGCACGGTGCCATAGACATTTCTTCAGCAGAGCTAGGGGTCTGCTCTCAGCCACACGCCACAGTGCAGGGTGGCAGTAGGAGAAAGGGAAAACAGTACCTGAAGCCACTGTTCTCCCTGGGTGCTTTATGCCATGAAACCACATCTTGAAAGTATTAATTTTCAGATACTCACATTAGGCAAATCAAAAGACTAGGAAATACAAGCTCTTCTGAAAAATGAGGAGCTTTTAACAACAGTTCCGACTAAACTGCCAAAGACTGACACACCAAAATTCATTAGTCACTCAAAGAAAAAAAAAAAAAAAGAGTATATTTAGCTCTAGGAGTTGTTTATCTAATTCCTAAAGGTAAGGTATGCCAACCAAGGAGTACAAAGATTATTATTTATGGATTTTGGTCTGTCTCAGGCAAGAATTTTTTTTTTAATTAAGTTTTCTGATGTATAGATATCAGTTTCTTCTTGTAGGCATTGAAAAACTCTGTAGGAACATGGTGGGTTCCATAAATAAAACAAAGGAAATAAAACCTGCAAAACATTACTGGTAAGCCTGACCAGATAGTTTTTAAAACTACAGCTGAAGTCACTGCAGCCAGCAGCTGAAGTTACTGTGAAATAAATTAATTGTTTTGTGAAGATAGCTGGCAGAAATTATATTCCCTTAAAGATGGAAAAACAGAGTAAGAGTTATTTCTAAAATACCTAGAAGCTGTGGATTTAAGCCAGTTTTCCAGCAACTTCATAACTAATAAGATTTATAGAAAGCATAGGATGTTCTGTGTTTCTAAATTTATAACTAGAAAAAAATCAGCAAGCCTGTCCAAATACATATATTTTGCTTCAAAATTTAGCTGCAAAGTAATACTACTTGTTTAGATTCAGATTAAACGTTACGTTTAAAAACTCCAGCGTACTGAGTGGGGACCACCATAAACCCTGTTCAGGTATCAGTGAAAATACAGTTTTACTATGTATGTATTATGTATATATTATTTTATTAACTCAATACAGTTTTATTAGTGGTTAGGAATAGTGTTCTCACTTTTCCCAGCTTGAGTCATGAAGCTGAGTACACAGTTATGTAAGACAGCTTTTGGTAAGTATGGAATGACATAAAATGGGTCATTTTAGTTAAAAAAATGTAGGACCATTTTATGAAAATCTATGTTGTTTGCTCCCAACAACTTCAGTAAGTATTAACGGATGTCTGTATCTCAAAAATTAGAGCTTGTTTTGCTAAGAGTTTTGTTGATAAATTTTGTAGGTAGATTACTGCATATTACTAAAATTTATTAAAGGCAAGTTGCCAGGTACTAATAAGGATCCAGGAGAACAAAGAAAACGAGATGCTCAAGGACAATATTCCTGGCTGGTGTGAATCAGAATAGTTCCTAGATTTCAAAGAATGTATATTAATCTGTATCTGCTAAAGACTTCGTTCTGCAAGTACCCAGATGCAGACAACACTTTAGTGAATTTATTTTTCTCCTGAGGGTGTCTACATACAGATTCCTGCTCATCCCATCCATTCTCACTCACAACAACCTGCACATTCAGAACCTACCCACTGTGATCAAGAGTCGGGAAAACAAAGTCATAAATTATCTAGAACAAGAGACGTGGAACTTCGGGAAAGGAATTTTTGTTCCCATGTTTTGTTGCACTTGAGGACTTACCTATTGAGAATATTTTTCCAGTCTTCAAGTAGGAGCTTGGCAGTTTCTTTCTGAAAAGCAACACTTTGGCTAGGATCCCCTGACATCAAGAACATCATTACTGTGGAGCGCATAGAAGCCCTCAGAAATCAAACCACCACGCTCATTTCCCCATGGACAATGAATTGTCTTCTGAAAGGTACCAAACTGACAAAACAGTAAGTCCAGATAAACAGTGGGCTTATAGAAAACATGTAGGTTTTAAATACTTTCACAAATATATCTGAATGGAGGTGGTGCCCATATATGTTGCCAAAGACTAATTCCTCTACCTGTAAATCCTGTGGAAATATGGCGGCTGGTAGAAAGAAGACCAGCTTCATGACTGAAGTAGCTTGTGATACAGAGTAAAGAAAAGGATAGGCTGAAGTGTTAAGAAATTAATGTATTTCAAAGTACATATGTTTCATACATGAGATCACTTCAGGGGGGCCTCAGGAGTAGGTTAACAGAGTCAGCAACTTCAGTGGAGGAGGAAAGAGAAAGCTAAATTGACCTAAAATATGTGCTTTCAAACTAGCATCTGGAGAAATAAAAAAATTAGGAGTCTGAGAACAATGGTCCCAAACTTTTAGGATCAGATATGTCTGTTCTTAACTCTTTAATTTTATTTGCAGACTGCCCCATGCCCTTTTCTTATTAAGGTTCATGGCAAACAGTTTAAATGGTTCCAAGGACTGTATGTGGACAACTTACCACAGCCTTTCATTACACAGTCTGGGAATGGCTTAATTTTCACCTACTGCTGATTACCATCTAAAAATGTTTTATTTTACTAAGAGCTTATTGGACTACTTTCAGTTGTCCTGGAATAAAATTGCAGTGAAGGCTTAAGGTCAAAGTCTCGAATAATGGTTTACATGATAAAGACTATCTCTACAAGGAAGCCTAGAAACGTCTTTCTAACCCCCCTCCTCCTGACCGCCACCAAGTTTGTAGCTGACATACTAGGAACTTGATTTGCTATCTTTGGAGTTGAGCAGCTATTTTAACATTATTGCTCATATTCTTAATAATTTTAAATAGCAGTTCACCCTATTATTCTTTAAAAAGTATCTTAGCTATCCACCAGATGAGTCCATCAGAGAAACCTTTTTCTCTCTTCTTGCTTCATTGCTAAAAACTGACAAAAATTATTAAGAGATAAAGTGAATTCTGATGAGCATTTCTATTTTGTGATATCAATATTTCACTTCACATTTGGTAGAAAAACTGATTATATATCCTAAATTTAGTCATTCTGAGGTAGATTTTAGAAGGGGAAAATGCCTGCATTTGAGAAATGACAAAACAAAATATAGCACTGAAACAGAGTTAAAGAGTACCAATGTCACACCATGCAGAGGAGCTGGTAGGGGACACTTTGCATTCTGCATCTAGTTGCCTGGCATGTGTCAACATCTTCAAGGTTGCCCCTCGGCACACAAGAGGCATCAGTTTCCACTGGGCATGGGGGCTTCTATCACAACAAGGTTAAATCCGGAACAGTTGTCCTCCCCTGTTCATAACAGTGTTTGAAGCATTTGTGCCTATCTCGTAAGCTGTTTCTGACCTGAGTGCTTTTGCTATTTGACAGTCCACAGTACAGTGTGTGCTGTGCTCTGGAATATCTGCTGTCTGTACTCCACATACAGGTGAGACATGAATCATTCCATAGTAAGTCAATCACTTATTGCATTACAGATTGTCCCTTGCCTATAGATTTCTTTCTACCCATGTTAGTATAGCTAAATCGTTTTGTATACTACTTTTATTAAACCTAAACCCTACAGTTATATTGTCTTAGTTGCCTTATATATTTTGTATTAAACTGTGGCATAACAATAATAAAAAATGTATCTTTTCTGCAAATTGACACCCCTGTCCCCCCAGAAATATCCAGATATTTAAGAGACTTCTGAACACGTAAAGCTCTTGAAATACTTTTGGCATACAATAAGAGAGCTTGAACTCTGAAACAAAATCACCTTACAAAGTCATAAATTATTAAGTATTTCCATTCAAATCACACAGCTTGCTTCTTAAGCTCCAACAAACAGGCCCATTTATCTTTTGAACTCAAAGATCTTTCCACTACTTAGTTATCATAATATGTTCTACATGATTTTGGGACAATCACCAAAGCACAATAAATTCCACAATTTGTAAAAAACTCTATCCTATTTTCATGTCATGAATAGAAAGAAGTAAATGGACTGCTTTTCAATGGGCTGCTATTCAACCTTGCAGCACCCAGTCCCACTGGACTTAGTGGAATGATATTGCATTGAAGTGAAAATATGACTAAAAGCATGACTTCTCAGTACTAATTTTAGAAGATCTGGAAAAGGCAAACACATTACTATGCACTAGGTGTATATATGTTGTTTTTGTATGATACAATTTAATAATAAGGCATATATTATAATATTATCATTGATATATCTTGGAAAATTTGTGGACTATATCACAAATATAGACACACTTGTAAGGCTGATAATGGAATGATGCAGGAACACAAAAATGCAGTCTGTGCTTCTATGTTAGTGATTTAATGTACCAGAGGAGGTTGTTTTTGATATATGTTTGCTTTCCTTTCATACTTAGAGATGCGATATACAACGAAGCACATCACTCGTGTTCAGAGCAGTTTCCCTCCAGAGAGAATCAGAGTTGAAGAAAGACAGAGAGCCACCACCCAGAGCACCTCACCTGCAGCATGGGTTCAAGGTCCTCCAGCAGTCACCTGCCATGCATACACTGTGTGTGCCATGGACCAACAGTTCACATGGACCTTACTGTTCTGGGTACTATTGAAAGGCATTTGAAGAATAATGCAATTATCAGGCACAGTCAACATGGGTTCACAAAGGGAAAGCCCTGCTTAACTATATTTGATATTATTGATTTAACTATTTGATATCCTTCTATGATAAGGTCACCTGCCTACTCAATGAAGGGAAGGCACTGGATGTACTTTCTCTGGATTTTAGTAAGGCTTTTGATACTGTCTCTCACAGCATCCTTCTGAACAATTTGCCCAACTGTGGGATGAGCAGTTTCATGGTGCACTGGGTGAAGAACTGGCTGAAGGGCAGATCTCAGTGTGTTGTATTGAATGGGGATACATCCAGCTGGTGACCGGTCACCAGCAGT
>VZTL01055981.1:0-14387 GCA_013400535.1 Scopus umbretta | reverse complement strand
CGTTTTAGTGAATATTGGATTTATGAGGCTCCCTTTAATGTATCTTGGGCATCTCCTGATGCAGGAGCTTCCAGCAGCTCTGTGATGGTGCTTCATGCCATCATACTTGGGGGTTGTTTCATAGAATCATTAAGGTTGGAAAAGACCTCTGAGATCATCTAGTCCAACCATCAGCTCAACACCTCCATGCCTACTAAACCATGTCCTGAAGTGCCACGTCTACAAGTTGTTTTGAACACCTCCAGCGATGGTGACTCCCCCAGCTCTCTGGGCAGCCTGTTCCAGTGCTTGAAAATATTTTCCTGGCTGGGCTGGTCTTTTTTTTCCCTAAAAGCATCTTTCCCCCATTTTCTGGTGAGAAAACGATGCTTTTGGGGAAGGTTTGCATTGACATGTATAAAGCTTTCTGTGTATGGCAGGGAGCATATTTAGCAAACCCAGAGGGGTCTTGGCCCCATGAAAAGCAAATATTTTTTTACATTTTAGCAACAAACTGAACCCCAAATCTGGGAGAATGTTGGCTTTAAAAATCAATTTACTGTAAAAAATTTGATGTGCAAGCTGTGTAGTTAAAAGTCTCTCTGGTAAGCATGTTCCCCATTGGAAAAAAATACTTTTTCTGGAAGTGAAAATATTTCCCAAGGATGCTTTGCTTTTTATTTAGAAATCCTCATGCTGTAATAGATTTTTCTACAAAAATTTTGGCCTTAAATCCACTTACCTCACCAAAAAGCACCTGTTTGAGGTATGTTTAAAACGCTGATGACTTTTGACAAGCAGTCCAGGGAAAAGCTGGTCCCCACTTTCTGCTCGACAGATTCCTTGCAAACAACAATGCTCAGCCTCCAGGCTTTGGGTTGCTTTTAATAGTTTATTTTGTGCTTGTAAGATGAACCCAATGCAGACCTTGTGATTGGACAGTGGCAAAAAAAGGTGAAAATGGAATTAAGGAGATGTTTTGTACTCTTCTGTATTTGTGTGTTAAAGGTCTTGTCTGGTTCCACTAGAGCTGATGGGGTCTTGTCTGTTGGCTTCAATAGCATCAGCCAAATTAAGGAAGAAGGACCGAGGTGTTGAAGTCTTTCTCTAAAGACTGAAGTGTTTTATTCTGCATTATGATAATGGGTTTTATTTTGCATTGTGATAACAGGTTACAGCCTCCTGCCTTATGGGAATACAGACTAGCAGGAATACAAAGACTGCACTTAACTGTGCATAGAAAGGTTAGGTTGGTAGGTAGCTGACAGATAAAGATAATTAGCTTATCTTTAGTTAGTTTTGAGGATCTCAAAGCTCTTTCCAGCAGAAGTGACTAAATATGATGATCCTGCTTGCAGAGGAAATTTGCAACAGAAATATCCCTTGCCAGGTCCACTTGGTGTGTTTGGTGCCGGGGCCTGGGTTTCTTACCACATCCCCTGCTCAGCAAATGTAACCTGTCATTAATATTTGATGGTAACATGGATGATAATCATCTAATGAAAGTCAAATCCTGGGCTACCACCTGGCAGTGACCAGGGCTCCCTGGGTTGGATTGTCAGCATTTTGGGCTCATGGGTGATGAGTGCCTGCACCAAGGTGCACATGTGTGGGAGTAGTTTCTACCCAGGCCATGAAATAAATAGATTAAGTAGTACATTTCTACAGTTACATACACAGCAGTGTACATTTATTTCATGGCCCAGCTAGAAGCTGTTTAAATGAATGTTTAAAGTTGATATACAGATCAAGCCTGCTATATAATGAATGCTGGATTACATTTTGAGGAGGGACTGGGCATGCATGGCTGCTGTAGCGTTGATGATGGACAATGCTGCAGCCTACTTCCAAAAGCAGAAATCTTGATTTAGCCTTTTTCCACACTTATTTAGAAATCTTCCAGGGAGGCTCTTGCCTGAGAGTTTTGACACCTCCTTCTTTGGCATGGCCATCCACGAGCAGAAGCAACCCAAAATGGAAAGCCCAAAATAATACCTGTCCCGTGAAACTCACAGGCACATCCTATACTGTTTCTTCTATGTGACGTAGTTCCTCTGGAAAGCAAGTCAGCTAGAAAGGCATCTTGCAGAGATGTAAAAGGATGAAGAGATGCTAAATCCACTGGCTTCTTGGTCGTTTTGTTCCTGGGTTAGCTGCTATCAGGGTTAGAAGATGTCTGTAGTTTGCACTGGGGTTGTACCTGGCTTGAGCTGCTGAAGAACCGTAGATGCTTTGGTTTGACTTTAGCAGCTGAACAGCTGTTTGTGGCTGCTGTTTTCCCTTTGTGAAAGTGCTTAAAGTCTGTAACCAGGGCTGTTGCATTCATCTTTTTAAAAATAACGACGGAACGCTCTACGTCTGTCAGATGTATTACATAGGGTGTATTTATGTAGTGCCCTACCTGGGTTTCTTCACCCTAGATATACCAGCCTTAGTGGTGAAATAGCGATGTGGGGGTATCCATGGGGATGTTTAGAGATGTTTCATGTTGTGGAAATTGTCTCTTATTTTAACCAGCGTGAGCAAAGGGAGGAGGAGTTACTGGGATGTTTGCTTGCAGAAGTGAGGAAGGAGCCACCCTTTCAGCTGCCCTCGTTGACCCCCATGACCAGTGGTGGACATGCAGGTATCTGCATGCACACAACAAGGCACCGCAGTGGTTTGGGCAGTCTCTGCAGCCCCACAGGGCTTGCTAGGATGAGCTTGTAGGGCAGTGAACATCCAATGCGAGTCCTGCCTTGCAAACAGAGAGTGTTGCATTGCCTCCTGAACTGGCCAAGCTGCTTCCTTTAAAGCAAGGAGCCCTTGAAGTTCAGTGGGGTAGAAGAAAGTGTTCACTAAGGGTGTAGGGACCATTCATTTTCTTTCTGAAATATGTGCTCTCTGCCTCTTCCCTGTTCATTTCTAGCAGTCACGGAGGTGGGTTCCTGCCCACGCGCAGGTGTGACTTGGTCGGAAGAGCATGCACCCCGAGGATGTTCAGGAGCCGGTGGAAATGGATGTGCTGCCCAGGCACCTGTGGTGCAGGACCAGTGCCAGAGTGGCTCAGCACAAGGCAGGAGATGCTGTTATCCTTGGAGCTAATCGGCAGCAATCACTAACAATGTGGGCTTATTAGCTGTGTCTTCAATACAAACCAGACTAATTAGGGAGGAAGTGGCCATTTGACAACCTGATGGTGTAGTTATAGACCAGAAATGCGTTTACAGAATTGGAAAGGAGATGAACTCCTAGCTCCATCCGAACGGGTCTACAAATAGAGGCCCTACGTACAGCAGAAATAGTTTTATTTTTTTCCTTTTTTACTGACTAGGTGGCACTGGCAGCCAGCACAGCACTTTAGGGGAGAAGATGCCACATTGGAGTGACTGCCCTTCTCCCTGTCTGTGCTGTTCCCCGGCCAAAGCTGGACTGGGGGCTGCTGATGCGGAAGTGATTCCAGGGGTAAGTGCTTCCCCTTCTTACTTTACTGCAAAAGGATCCTTGCCACTGCCCATCTTGTTCTGTTGGTCTACGGAGCTGCTGTCAAAGCATGTATCTCTGCAGTCATCGCTGCTCTGCTTGTAGCTCCTGGAGGGGTCAAAACTGGCTTTATATTTGCTAACTGAGCAGAAAACTAGCCTGGCCTTAAGGAGGAATGGTGCAGTGTGGTTTGGTGAGTTGTACTGGCTCGTTGCAGCAGTGACGAACACCAAGGAGCCTCAAAGTGCCTGTTGAGGTGCCCTGGTTGCCCCATTCCTGACATGGACTTAGGCAGCTTAGGGGTGGCTTTAACCTGTTGTCCATTAGGGTGAAGGCATAGGAGCTTGGTTCTTGAAACCTCCTCCCTATCCCAGGGCACTCATCTATATCACCGTCAGAGAAAGAAATTAAAAAAATCAAAACCCAAAACAAACAAACAAAACCCCCCAAAAAACAGAACAGGCTATGTGATCCTTGAATTTGCAACGTAAAACACCCGCACAGTACTGTCTCCAGGAAGGAGCTATTGTGTTTGAGAATCTAAAAATGCCCCAAATAGTGCAAGCCCTGCCGAGCTTCCCTTGTGGTGTTCATCTTTGCTGTGCCCCAGCACAGCCTGGCTGTGATGTTGCTGGAGGTGGACATCACTTTGGCCTTAGGGCAGGATTTTGATGCCAAGAAGGATTTGGCTCTGTTGACATGCAGCAGGAATGGTTGTGTAATGACCAGCCAAGGAAAGTGCTGTGTTCCTCCACTCCCTTGAAGGAAAATGGCTGTGGGACAGGGTCACTGAACACTTGTGCCTTGCAGTGTCTGTCCATCTGGCTGTGTCGCAGGCTGCTAAACCAACACACTCCAGCAGACGAGCATGGGGGGAGCATGTCAGGCAGAGCCGCTCCTGTGTTATCCCTGGCCTTGGGCAGGGAGGAGGAAGCCAGCGGGGATCACTCAAGTCGTTGAGATGGCTGGGTGTCTTCCCTGGAGGTGTCAGCATCCCACCCTGAACCAGCCTGGAAGTGACAGCTTGCTTTGCTCTCTCCATCTTACATTCAATGCTGTCATCCCTCCCCCAAGGAGCGAGTGGCTCTAGGACTGAACTTTTTAAAAATAAAAACAGGAAAAGGCACTGCAGCATGAGGCTGGAAAGGTCCCTCCATCATGAAGAGCAGCGTGAACTTATTCTTGTCCATGCCTGTTCTTGTTCTTGCTGTGCTCAAGCTGGAAGGTGATGGTATTCAGAGGTATTTTCTGTGTAGGCAGCACTGCAGGGGACTGTGTTGGATAACTCAAGAACAGAAAACAGGACCTCCAGCTGGAATAGATAGAAAGGAGCAGGGCTGTGACCTGGCACAAGGAGGTGGAGGTAGAAAAGGAGCTAGGAGTAAATACAGGCTGGAAGTAGGATTGTCCCCCCAAATAGTGCTGTGTGGTTTAGTACAGCCTCCCGGAGCCCCCGGGGGGACACAGTCCCCCATTGCTGCTGTTGCAGTGGATCATCAATGATTGACTGCAAGAAACACTTCTGCCTTCTTTAATGTGCTGTTACTTTTTGACGGGTCCAGGGATTTGGGAAGGCTTAGGAAAAAGTTTTCTCTGAACTGTAAGATATGGAGCGGGGGGAGAGTGGGTTGGGTGGTTTTGTTCTGTTTTATTGTTTTGTTTTGCCCTTTGAAGGCGAGGCAGCAAAATGCTGCCCTTCTTTGCAGACCTCCTCACATTGCTGGGCAGTCTCCTGGCTCTTCTTACTGCCATCCCTCTGTCTCCTCTAGTTTCTCTCTCTCATTAAATACAGAACTTCTCCCAGGCAGATTTCAGATTTTCAGTAACTTGATGAAGCTTCAGTAACTTGAGTTCACGTTGTGCCTGCTCCTCTCTCTTCTTGCACAGACCTGCTGCATCACACTTTTGCATCAGCTGGCTCTTGTTGACCTGAGAGGTGTTGCAGCTCTACCACCATTGTGCCCAAGGCTGGCCTTGCATTGTGGAGTGGGAGAGAGAGACAAAGAGAGACATGGCATCATGTGAGAGGCATGTTGGGTGCTGCTGCATCTCCTGGAGTCTCCTCATTCAAAGAGCATGGCATGTCGACTGGAGCAGCACCTCAAGAGAGGTGATCCCACCGAATTGTGTGGGATTGTGTGGGAACTGTAGAGATCAAGTGGAAGCCAAAGAACAGATAATGATGATGAGCACCTAAGGAGAGGTGATCCCACCAAGCTGCATGGGGTTGTCTGGGATCTGTAGAGATTGAGTGGAAATCAAAGAATAGATGATGATGATGATTATTTTTGTAATGCCTTGTAGGCTTTTGGAGCATGAAATTGCTGTTACTGAAGGGATCCATGGGGATGTGAAGGTGGTAGGTGCTGGGCTGGAGCCCGCATGTAAAAGTCTATCATTTATGTATGGCAGAAGGGTTCCCACCACAGGTGCACGTCAGCTGTGCTGGAGTAACTACTTAGTGCTTTAACTTCGCTTGAATGTCTGACAGAGCCCTAGCCATGACAGGCCGATTTGTCACTGAGTGGCACTGATTAAATTACCTTTCCATTTGTAGGAAATGGGTTGTTAGGGCTGTTTGGCTGTTAATGATTTCTCTTTTGCCATGCTTAAGGAGAATAGTGTTTTGTTGCCTGTCTGCTTTGGCATGTTTGGGAAGTCTTGCTGTCCAGCATGTGGAAGGAAGGAGGGAAAAGAAGGGAAAGGTGACCCCTTAGGCAGCTGTGACCCATGCCACAGTGCACGCCTGCTCTTGATATAAGCATCAGCATGCCTGTGTGCTGTGCCATGCTGTAGCATCCTCTGACATGTGGTGTTTTAGCCTCCTAACTGTATTTTGCAGAAGTGGAGAAAACAGGTGCTTCCTCCTCATGCTCCTCGAGGGATATTGCACTGAGCTGGTGTCAGACCAGGACCAGCGCTGGCAGCTTAGCAACAAGCTGGATATAATGCTGTGCAGCCCACTAATTAGTATCTGTGGCTTCTCTGTTGTGAATTAAGAAGGTTTGAGTGGTGCTGATAAACGGCAGCTTTTAATTAATGAGCATGTAGTCAAGTAAAATATACATTTTGTTGTGCAGGCATTTATCCTGCCTTATCCAGGGGAAGCTTACTGGTAGTTACTGAAGCCTTGTTAGCAGTTATTAGTTTGTAAAGGCAGTTGACTGTAAATCAAATTAACTTGGGTTTGGATCTCTCAACCACATGTATCTGAGTCCTCCAGCCTGCGGTGAAGTCCTAGACATCGTGCCCTCAATGCCTTTGCTTGTCTTGGTGTAGGTTTGCTATACACCTCGCTTAAAGTCTCTCACTTTCAGTGTTTTATTGAAGCTTCACCCTTGCTCTCTGTTGGAAAAATCTTCACTACAACGTCTACTACAATCTTCCCTCAAAGGGACGAACTGAAGCTTTGTCTTTCCTTCCGGTTCAAACCCTTAACAAGCCTGTCTCAGCCTCCCCAGGATAGCTAGTGCTCAGGAGGAAGTTAGTGAGGGGATGTGCTCCGGGGCTTTGCCTGTGTGTGAGTACTGATGGAGTAGAATTTAAATCCAAAGACAGAAGTGGTGGAAAGGGGGTGTAAGTCGGATGCCTTTTTGAGGCTGCTTATGACCTGCTTTCACCCTCCCCGTGCCTGGGGCTCTCAGTTACAGCTGGGCAGCAGAGCAAAGGGGCTGGGAGACTTCCAGGTCCTGCAGCATCCCTCCCTTTCCACTGGAATGTCCTGACCTTTGGGGAACTGGAGGAAGGTAGGTAACTTACACCCGCCCTGATCCTTTTACATATGAGTAAACTGAGTGCAAGTGGCTCAGGCAGATTTAAATGCACATAAGGGCATGCCCTAATGGAAGGGTGTCACATCCAGCTCTGCCTGGATGGCTGTTGAAGGCTTTCTCTAAAACCTTGGGTGAGCTGAGCTTAGGAGCCTGCAGTGACATCGCCGTGCATAACCCCTGGCGCTCAAGGACAAGGGGTGCATTAGCCGGTCAGTGGAGAGAAGGGAGGCTGCAGCGTGCCCTCTCCTGAGCTGCTCTGGTCAGCATCACAGCAGCAGAGATTTTGGAATGGGCTGCCCAGCCCCTGTGGAGCTGAGCCCCTGTGCCCCAGCAGACCATCACTGCTGTTGCACTGGTGCTGGCCATCCAAAACCCCCAGCACTGAAGAATTTTGCTGTTGTATGTGTGATCCTGTGGCAGCTGCAGGTTTCATGGGGATTGTGCTATTGCAGCCCTGCAGTCTCTTCCCTGCCTCCATTTGTGTCACTGCTTCCCCTCCCCAGGAGCAAGGTCCCTTGTAATCTCATTCTTGTTACCAAGGGTTAGCGAGGAACGAAAGAACTGACAGGAATATAGGAGGGTTCTTTGTACATCTCCCACTAGCTTCCGCGACAATGAGGAAGACACTGGGGCAGGTTGTGTGTTCCCTGCTAATGGGAGACTTCCAGGAAAAAAAAGCCGCTGTTGGTAAAAGAAAGAAAATAAAAAAATCACGGGCCAGGTTCATCTGTTGTGAACCCTGTGGGAGTAGTCCTGGTTAAACCAAGGATGAAGTTATCCTGTGAAGGATGGGAGCTCATGTTAGCTGATGTGCCTCTCAATTGCCATCCAGTTCCTGAGTCCTGGCTGTGTCACCGGTAGTACTGCCTTCTTTCGCTGATGGATGTCCTGAAGAAAGGCCAACCCATATGTGAGCTCCTCTCCTTGCACTGCTGAAATTGTAGATTGATCTGAGGCTGGAAAACATTTAAGCATCATTAAAAATACATGTTTGGTGACACACTTAAGAAGCCATCCAAGACCTTCGATGATTTTCAGTAGCTGTGTGCCATGGTGCCGTTACCGTTGTCTGTGGAAGAAGGCGGCGGCCTTGATGGTGATCTCTTCTGCGAGTTTTTCCTCTGAAGAAAACTAATTTCCTCCAAAATATCTTGACATTTGAATTTGATGCCACTTCTGCATTTCTTCTGGCTTGTTTCGGGCTAAGCAAGCTGCGCATGCCCAGCCCTGTGCCACTCACTGCCTGCAGCCCTTGCAGAGATGCAGGGACTTCTTGTTCCCTTGTTCATGGTGCCGCCAAACTGTAGTGGCTCCTCTATTTCAGTGCAAGGGAGTGGTGCAAGTTCATAGTAATGACTGTAAATTAGTAATTTAGTAAATACTAAAGGATTTAGTGAGTAAATGGACAGACACAATTAAATAACAAAGTGTGTACTTTTTTCATGTGCTTTGTTAATCTGTTAGACAAGAGCAAATGACTTTTAATTATTTATGATGGCACTTGTGACTGTGGGTCTACATGGAGATAGTCCCAAAGCCGTAGGTAGTGTGAGTCCTCCCAGCAGAGTTGTCTTGGATTGTATGCTGGATGTGAATTGGAGTGTACATATAAATGAGAGGAGGTGTGGTTTAGCAAAGTAAAAATTTGTAATGTTCATCTGGATGTGGATTTTCTTGGCCCTGGAGACTCAGAATGGGTCACGGAGGTTTTTTGCTTCTGTATTGCTGATCTGAATATATCCAAACATAATAAATGCTTTCACAGACAGTTTTATGTGGGGTTTGGTGGAGCAAGTAACAAATACCTGCACTTTCTATGCAACATTTCAGAGTGGTGCTGGGAGGAGATGGGGCCTCCTGCAATCTCACCATCCCAACCATCTCCCAGAAGAGCAAAGCCCCTCGTCACCCAGGGTTTGGCAGCCTGGAGGCTTCCTTATCCTGTTGTTTTCTGGCTGGTGGACTATGGACCCCATGGAAAAGTAGAATATGAAAAAATACAGACTCTGAATGGAGCTGGGAGCCCTGGGGTGGATCTGCTGCACCTAAGGAGCTTTCTGGGGCTGAACCTGATACCTGCTGCAGGAATTTGACGTGATATTTTTAAATGCAAGCATTACCAGGGCTGCCTGAACTATGGATTTGTTGGTTCTGTTTGCTGAGTAATTTAATGACCCAAGAAGGTCATTAAATCCAAAGGAAGGATATCAATGTTACCTTCAAACTTCCAAGGCAGAGGTTATGTTGAAAGGGTACCAGACATGGGCTGGGGACTTGCTCTGCAGCATTGCCGTTGTTCCTTCTTTCTTGAAATCTGCAGAAGAGGAGCAGTTAGACTTTGAGGCTTGTTGGATGGCACACAGGGGCTGATTTGGGGTTGACTTCCTTAGCAAGCCTGGAGCCTCTCTCTGGGCAGTATCCTACAATGTCTGCTTTAATTTCATACAGAGCAGTACCCAGGGAGCTGACAGAGTGATCCTAGCATGCAGCACGTGGTTTTGATCTCTGACAGCCTGGAAGGTCTCTTCTGTGCTCAGCAAACTCCTTAAGTGATTCATGAATGAAATTCTGGCACAAAACCCCATGGTTGTTAAAGGCGCAAAGAGGGAACAGGTTCCCTCTGCAGAGGAGACATCCTCAGACTAGATAGAAGGAAGATTTTTTATGATGAGGGTGGTGAAACACTGGAACAGGTTGCCCAGAGAGATGGAAGATGCCCCATCTCTGGAAACATTGATGGTCAGGTTGAATGGGGCTCTGAGCAACCTGATCGAGTTGAAGATGTCGCTGCTCATTGCAGGGGGGTTGGATTAGATGACTTTTAATGTCCTCCTCCAACCCAAACTATTCTATGATTATAAAAGGGAATGTCTTCTGCAGTTTGAATCCCAGGGTAAGGGGAGGCAGGAGTAGTGGTTTTTTTTTTAAACTTTCAGATGATAAAATCATGCAAAAGGAGGCTGGAAGAAGCCTGTTGAATTCAACCATCTGCCCAAAGCCAGGATAAGCTCCCTCCCAAGTGGTGCTCGCAGATGATCGTTGTTCCTGTCCCCAGACATCTCCAGCGCTGGAGTCCCTGGGTCCCTGCCCTGGGCTTAGGCAGTTGTCCCAAATACCCGGAGACATTGCAACAATTTAAGCTCATGGCATCTTCTTCTTGTCTGTTGTGGACATGGAGAACAGATCAGTTGCCCTTCCATACTTAATAAAAGTTGTTATTTGTAGACTGTTAGTATTTCTCCAGTCGATTTTCTCCCACTTCTGCGAAGCACTGTCCTGTCATTCAGTCTCTCTCTGCAGGATGTGTTTTCCAGCCCCAATGTCATTCTTATAGGTGTCTTTTTACTGTGCACGTCTGTCTGAGGAGTGCAGTATCCCAAATCGGGCATAGGCTGTTGGGGACTTAGCAGAAGTTGCATCATGTGTCTTAGATTCAACTTTTCTGTTCTTATAACTCTGAATTTATTTGCCTCTTTTAGCTCACTTTTAAAAGTTCCATTGTAATTTATATTGGATTTATAGTAAGCCATGGTTATTGGCTCCTTTTCTGTTCCATGTGGTTGCCCAATTTCTGTTGGGTTGGTTGTCTCTACTGATGTAGTGTGGTATCTTCCATTTATCATGTCCTGTATTTCAGTCTCCATTTCTCCAATGTGTTCATCTTATTTTCAGTTTCAACCCTGCCCTTCGGTGTGTTTTAAACCCATCTGTATGTCTTTGTAGCCTAACTTATGAGCTTATTGGAGTTGTTTAGGTGATTAGGTAATCAGAAAATCCCTTATGTGCTGGAAAAAGAGAATGACTGCAATCTAGATAAAGTGCAGTGTTTGCTGCTGAGGCTTATTGACTGGTATCATCATCTTTTTCTGATTGCAGCAATAAAATGTTCAATGGCTGGACTGGGAATGATGAAGTAATTGTAATAAATATTCTTTGTGCTTTGACAGTGCTTTTCTTTCAAGAAACAAGAAGTCCTTTACGTGCATTAATAGGCTGGTGTGTCCACTCTCCATTCAGGCTTGTATTTTAATACATATTTCATAGGAAAGGAAGCAGATAACATAAGGTGGGTCAAAATTCATCCCTGGTGTAGTTTCACTGGTTTCAAGACCCTTACAGAAAGGATAGCTTGTGCCAAAAGACATTTGTGAGTTTAGGTCTCCTATATGGTCCTGTGCCGTAATGGGCCAAATATTGTTTGCTTGCCAATTGAGTCCTAAAAATGAAACTTAGTGCATTTTTTTCTTGGAAATGTGGTCCTTTGGTATTCCTGCAGCATGTAAGAGAAGTTTTGGGTAGGGTCTGCTTGCACTGAAGCAAATACTTGTTTCACAGAGGCTGGTGGGTGCTGGTGCTGCGCTGAGGCTGTGGTCCCGAGGCAGCACCAGTTATAAAGTGGATTTTGCTTCAGGCTGGTGGCCTGGGTAGATTATCGTGGGATGGGCAGGATGGAGCTGACTGCTCACCTTGTTTGGAAATGGGTCTTCATCAGAGCAGAAGGGACAGTTGCAAGGAGAATGGCAAAGGACTGGTGCCAGAGCAGACATGTTGATTGTTTCAGTTAGCCTCCTTGATTGCATCAACTTTCTGATGTCTCGGAAGCAATTCCTTGTGCAGCCTTCTTTCATGAGCATCGTTCCTTCCAAGGAGGCACAGGGAGAAGGAATAGCCTTGCCAGGTTGGTGATAATTGCTAAGTGATCACCCAAATTTGGAATGATTTATGAATGATTATTTGCTGTACTATTTTGATGATTAATTTCCAGCATAATTCTTTATAATCACAAAAGTACCTCCTCTGCCTGCATCTGCAGATGCTGTGAAAATCCATCTATCTTTTGGCAACCAGGCTAGACTATTAAATTTAGATACCCATTTCCATTTAATATTCATAGCTATTAAAAGCGATGAAAGCAGATGTGTCTTCTAGAGCCAATGTGGAAATTGCACCAGCTGAGAAACGATGGGTGATCAATGTTTCTGAGAGATCTGGATAATCCCAGATGGGAAGGGCTGGAGTTTCTGAAACAAACCCATGGTGTCATCAGGGAGACTGGTTGGTGATGGGATAAATAGGGAATCTCCTAAGGAGGTGGGATTGGTTTCTGTGGAAACCACTTGTGGAAACACCTGTCAGGAGCAAGGGCTCAGAGTTTTGTCTGGAATTGCCACAGCAGAGGTTGGCTTTGATACTTGCCTTTCCTCTTGGACCTCCTCCAGTTTACCTGGGGAGGAAAATAGGCTTTTACCAAATAAGTGAGATATTTTTCATATGTTTAGATACAGAACTCCTCAACAGATACGGAAAAAGGCAGGAGTAAGTGCACAACAGGTAGAACTGAGAAGAAGGAACCCAAGGGTGAAAAATTGCTCTTTTCACGTTGTATTTTGCGGTTGTGTTGTGTCCTGTCCATCCCATCCCCGTCTCACCCTGTGTTTCTCTTTATCATCCCCAAACCCAGCAAATGTGCCATGATTTCTGGGCTCTGACTCTGGATGGCAGTGGGAGGTAAACTGCGGCAGCGGGGAGACAGTGTCTGTGACTCACCTCAAGCGGTTCAGCCGGGGGACAGTTTTGAAATGGGTGCGATGGGGCAGTGCTGGGGCCACTCCTGTATGAGTGACTCTTCTTGCTCGTCCCTGGGGGCTGTGTGTCACACTGCATCTCCCTGAGCATCCTCGGACCTGCGTGGTCCTTCCCTGTCCTCATAGCCGAGTTTTCCCCCAGGCAGCTGGGTCAGGCACCATCAACTGCAGGACAGTGGTTTGATGGCCAGTGTACTTTTATTCCCCCGGGAGAGGGAAGGAGGAGGTATGACTTCAGCAGAGATTCATTTAGCCTGTGTCAGACATCTAGAAGTCAGATGTTTGAGCGAGTCAGGTGGGGCTGCCTCTGTCATCAGAGGAGTTGGCAGTGGCTCCTGAGGCAGCAAGGGCTGGACAATGGGTCTGATATTCAGCCCCCCAAAATTAGGTGTAGGTGTTGAGTGCATCCTCCTTTGTAAGTGTTGGAGAGAAATTTGGGTGGTGAGAGCTTGTGGTGTCCTGAGATAGTGATAAACACTGACATTTATGAGAACCAAGCCTAGACTTTTTTTGGTAGAGATAAAGCTCTGAATTTTTAGTAGGAAACAGTGTTATTTGTGATGACAATCATATGCTGGTAGCCAGTGCCCTGGAAGTATCAGAAACAAGTTGCGTTGGATCAACTCCTAAAGACAACAAGGTGGAAGAAGAGCTTTGAGTCGCCTGTTTCTGTAACCCTCTGAGCTATGGACTGGGGAGTTTTCCACACACTTTAGGTGATGAAGAGGTTTCCATTAGATCTCTGGTGACAACTATAGAAACAAAGCTTAGACCAAGGCAGGGCATGGGCTGTGCTGACTTTCCCTGTGGAACCTGTAGTGGCAGGGAAGGTCCTGAATCTCTGCTGCTCCAGGCAGCCTGCTGCCCCAGATGGGCGATATAGTGTGGCAGAGTCACTGCATGGACGTGCATGATAGGAGGGACATCACATGCTGCAGCACTTCATAGCAATGGGGAAAATGACCCCTAAATACGCTGCCTGTCAGATCTGGGAGAGCACGGCAGCAATGGGTCTGTGCTGTCCTGGTTCTTGTTTTGAGAGATGCTTGTTAGCACTGTGCGGTTTGTTAAAAGCACCGATGCTGCTCCACCCTGTGTTTCAGGTTTGCCTTGTGATTCTTTACAAAGTTTGACTGAACTTCCCAGCACTGCTCCAAGGAGCATTGGCATCAGCTGGCTGTGCTGAAGCCCATCTCCAAATGGTGTCCAGGGATAGCTGATTTACTCCTCTAGCATCCTCTGATAAGTAGGATGAGGTTATTTTGGTGTGGGCTCTCCTGTTGTGAAAAGGTGAGAAGTTTGGGCTATAGATTGTGGAAACGGGCAGTGGTATGGTTTCCTTGGTACATGATGACAGCTTTCACTGTGCATCAGCAGAGCATCTCACTGGGATTTCAGTGGTGACTGGTGGGCTGGGCAGTCTGCTGCCTGCCTGGGAAAAGTGCTTCTCTGTGGCAAGTTGATCCAGCATAGCTCCTTGCTGATATGGTGAGAAGAGTCGTGGCATTTCTTGCAGCCAGAAACTCTTGTTGCGTGGCTGGCATCATCTTGTTGTCTCACAAAGCGAGTTCGTTACCTGGTGTGCAAC
>VZTL01055977.1:0-27069 GCA_013400535.1 Scopus umbretta | reverse complement strand
CTTGTGGCCATTTCCTCTCATCCCACACAGCCATTGCGCTCACACCACCAGCATTCCGTATGCATATGCACACGTGCATGCTCGTAGTTTTGTCAGATCGGGATTTTCGCTTCACTTCAGCCTTGCATCTCATTTCTATCCAGACAGCATGTAACATCTGTGGAATGAGCCCAGAGATAGCTGGCTCGTATGGTCCTTAAATCTGAGTGCGTGTGGATGTGTATATATGTATATGTATGTGAGTCAGTAGCAAGACTGAGCTCAGGTATATGCAGGACAGCCCAATAAAATCAAACCTGGAAAGAAAATAGTTTTCTGCCTGTGAACTAATAGTCTGAGCTGTTAAATAACTTCAGCTCTTAAAGGCACACATTTCCCATAGACAGAGGTGTGCATTCAACAGTTTATTGCAAGGGGAAGCTGAGAGAACCCAGAACAAATTGCGTTCAGCCCATATAATTTAATTAGATCTACAAACAAGGTAACACTGGTTGCCCAGGGGATTTAAAGCTGAGCTAAGAATTTCTTGGTGGTCTGTTGCAAAGAAAAAAAAAAAAATTTAAAAAATAAGGCCCCCAATTCTGTGCCTCTGTGCTGATGGGGAATGGCAGAGTGTTTACCCAAGGCCTAGCTTAGAGCAGGAAATCTGTCTGCACCGCAGAGCCAGCAGTTTCGCATTGTCGTCAGCTCTCACTGGAGCACGCGTGCCAGTGCACACAGGTGAGGGTTCTTCTCCACGCCGCAGAGCATCATAGAATCGTAGAATCATAAAGGTTGGAAAAGCCCTCTGAGATGATCCAGTCCAACCACCAACCCAAAACACCATGCCTACTAAACCATGTCCTGGAGTGCCACATCCACACGTTTTTTGAAAGCCTCCGGGGATGGGGACTCCCTCTCCTCCCTGGGCAGCCTGCTCCGATGCCTCATCGCTTGTGCCAGAGCAAATACTGTGATCATTCAGCTCCAGCTTTGCCGTGTTTTTCAGTAGGCTTGTACTGCTCTGGGTTGTTTGCAGCTTTGCAGGGAGCTGATTTCAGCGGACCTTTAAATGATGTCTTGTGCCATGATACACCTGTTGGCCTCAAAATCTGAGTCAGTGGAAAACCTCTTATGCGACCGGTTCTGAACCATCTGGCAACTTTTATCCACTTGCTCTGCATCAGACCACGGAACAGAGCAATAACCCCTGTTCTAACGCGGCGACTGTGTGAATCCGTTGCAGTGAGTGTTTTTATTTTGATGCCATCAGAAATGTTCTCTGCATTTAACTTGCCTCTTCTAACACCATGGTATTTTCCCACCTTGCACTTTCCTTTTTCCAGCTGCTTCTCATTTCAGGTTTATGAGGATAAGAATCTGTATCTGTGATGATTGGATCTTTTCTCCTCCCACTTTTCTTCTGCAGTCTTCATGGAATAAACCAGCCAACCAGCCCTGGACAAACAGCATAGCCAGATACGGGGACGCTATCACAAAAGAGCCCCTTTCTGCTGTGAACGGATCACTGAAGCTCCCTTCCAGCGCGGGACAGAAGCTTTTGTTACAAGCTCTGGTTTACGATGCCGTGATGGTGGGTGTCTTCGGTGGTTTATTGACTTGTGTATTCTGATGTGTTTTCTCCATTTCTGTTCCCCGTCTCCCTTTCTCCTTTTTACAGCACAGGAGAAAATGTTTTCTTGAAGCTAGCTTTAGCTTTTTTTTTTTTTTTTCCTGGGTATAGAGTGTATGCCAGCGAGACTGATGGGATTTGAGTAAAAACTGATTGTTTTTTCCAAGCATTGCTCAAAGCCTCAACTCTGCCCTGATCGACTGTCTTGACTCCAGCCAGCCCTTGAGGGCCTGTGCTCTGGGCCTGTTCTTTTGGTGACGGTCAAGCGGGGTTGGGCAGCTCGGTTGTCAGCAGGGTTGTGGCAGTCCTGGCTGCTGAGGGCCCGGAGCCAGGCACCAGCAGCCTGCTCTGAGTCTTTGCTGTGGCCGTGCAGCAAGCAGCCTGTCAAATGAGTTAGGAGCTGCAACGCTCAGCACAGTCATTAAGATCTACAGGGTGCTCGCCGGAAGGGGGGATTGCATTTTTGCCTGTAAAAGGAGTCAAAGATCAAGGGTTGATTTAAACTCCTTCTCCAGATAGGGTAGAGCAATTTCCACTGCTCTTGTCTTCTTTACGTGGGTGCATAGATTGGGAGGAAATCCTGTGTCGGATATTGCTTCATTAGAATAAATACGCACTCCCGCGTCTGGGAGAGGTTGTATAAGGATCGTGATGCCACAGTCTCAGCAAAGCAAGCTGACACCTGCTCGGGTTGACCCTGTACCAGAAGATTTCTTTGGTGATCATTTGAAAAAGTTCACCCTCCGCCCCCAGCAAATACTTCTAAGTAACCTACCTGTGTTTCCTTCCCAAATAGTAGTGTGAAAATCAATTATACACAGGATGTAATTAACATTGTGGATAGAGTTAAGACAATGTTTTACAACCCCATTACAGGGTACCATTTACAGCACAGCTTACCCATCAGAGTTTGTCAACAAAAGGAGAAAAGTGTTAAAATATGTAAATGATGCACAACGTTGGCTTCAACAGAAAGCACAAATTACATGTGGGATATCACTTCCATACTTTGAATTGTCTTGCTGCTACTAAATCACACTCAGCCTGGAATCTGAGTGCTGATTGCCTAGAGAGCTCTTCCAGAATGAGTTGCCTGTTAAACTATTGAGTGGTAATCTAGCAGAATGACCTGCTTGTTAGCCAGATTTGTGGAGATCTGCAGCCTGAATTCCGCTGAAACACTGCGGAGGAGAACCAACTAGTTTCTTTCAGAATCAAAAGTGCTTGAATTTGCACTAGCTTTTGCAAGCTGTGACCAGGGCTCTAACGAGCAAACACTTGGTGATAAGTAGCCAAAATTAAACCAGGAGAGTGAAGGGAGCCCTGGTCTCTAGTTGTGGGTCTGTATCATGAGCTGTCTGAGAAGCCAGTTTCCTCGAGCGCTGCCCACCCGTCCTCTAGAAATCTGGCCCTTAATATGGAAACAGACTGGTGAGTTTTGAAAATTGTGGTCTTTGACAGAGGCTTGGAGGAATGATTGCTCCAAGCCTGCCAAGAAACCGCTTTACTCCCTTGGGACTTGTTTTCCCAAATGTAAAACAGGAATAATGATCCTGAGGTGATTTGAGATCCTTCTTAAGACTTCAGCTCTGAGAAGCATATCAAGATAATGCGTAATAGAGGCATGTGCACATCCCATTGTGGGATTAAAGAGAAGTACATTTCAGTGCTTTGTTGGGTCGCAGCCTCAATTACCTGAATTTCATATGAATTTCATTTACTACTTTTTTTTTTTTTCACCCCTGTTTGATAACAGAATGAAGCAAAGAAAAGCCACCCGCCTGCCAGCCTCCACCAAGTGGAAGCAGAGGTCATCGTCCATTCTGATTTTTCAGCCTCTGACAGAGACTACGACTCCCAGCTGCACACCCTGGAGAGCGAAGAGACAGAAACCGAGGACCAGGAGCCCGAAGAGCTCCCCTCCGGAGAGCTGGCTCTTCCCGGCTTTCCCAGCACCCAGGAGGACGCTAACCAGGTGTTGGTGGACTGCACGGGCAATTCTGAGGTTCAGGCCCAGGACGAGCTGTTACATACCGACAGAAAAACTAACAAAACGGAGGCCATTTGCACCCGTGGGCTCACCAATGGCTTCCACAGGCACGGGGAAAGTCTGGATTCAGTGGAGAGTGGAGATTCGGACTCCATCCAGGAAGGCAGGGGGGATGTGCAGTCAGTCAAGTGCCAGTCGCTTTCCCCGGCCCCGGAGGAGGCCCCCCTCTGTAGTAACTCTGGTTTAACCAGTTCATCCTCAGCATCTGAGAACATGGCATGTGTCCACAATCATTAAAGAGTGAACTAATCTGATTTTGATCATGGGAGAGCTAGAAGCAGTAGGAAGGGCCTGTTCCTGTGAGGTACTGCGTGCCCTCGACTCACTGAGCCCAGCAGGAGCTAAGAAGGTGCGGCATCTCACCAGAACAGGATTCGGACCTGTCAGCTGTACGTATTGCCTTGAAGAAACCAGTAGGTAGATTGGTAAGGGCCCATCTTCTTCCCACTGAAGCTGATGAGTAACTTGGTTTTCGTGGGAGCAGGATTGAGCCATCTGCCAAAGTCTGACGTGAAACCACGGCTAGAACAGAGCCTTCTGCGATAGACGGGGGCTGTCACTTCGCTGTAGTCCTCGAGGCGACTGGCAAGACGTCTTTTAATGCTGGGAAGAGGCAGGCTACACCGAGTGATTCTTCTCAACTGTCTCTTCACCAGGGAGCGCCTTGGCACTGCCTACTGCCTCGCAGTGTTGGGATGAGTTTTGTCAGAGGAGTCCCACAAGGCAGTGGAAGCCAACACAAACAAATCCAGCGAGCTGTAACCACCAGCCTTTTCTGCCCTCCCGTGGTTAAAAGGATTATAAGGCTCTCTTTGTGCGCTACCGCAGTAACTGTTACGAGCAGGCTGATGTAGTGGCCTTTTATTACACACTCTACGAGTGCCTCTAACAACTTGTACTATACAGAACCTTCTTCAGTGTCTGGGTCATTTCACCAACCTGGACTTTGTTTTATGTAGGTTCTTGTACCTAATATTTTAGGTACACGTCTGTCCTTTTAATGTACAACATGTATTTTTATTTCCTTGGAACATCTTTATATTATTTAATTTTATAAAGTGGAGTAGTGTGTGGTATAGAGTAGCATTTTTACTACTTCTTTCTCTTTATTTTTTTTCCTCCCTAACAACACAACTACCTCATGTCTGTTGGAGAAAAAAAAGCAGTAGATCGACTCTTTTGTTGTAGTCCGTTATAGGTTTTAACTTATTCTTATACTGCCTTTTTCTAAAGAATATGTTTGCACTGGTTGTTGACTCTTTCTTAATGCATAGTGCTGCAGATTTGATGTCTCTCTTGCTTTGTTTCTAAGTGTGGCTGTAGGACACCTTCCCTACAGCTGGAGAGTTGGATTGTGTTTCTCAGTAGGACTGTGTTTTGCAGGAGCTGGCCAAAGGAGACCGCTTCAGCTGGCGGGATGTTGATCCGTCTTTCCTCGAGAAGTTTATACTAGCGAAGAGAAAAAAGAACCAACAATTGCAAAAGTAACTTGTGATCTTGGAAACGTCTGTTTCTTTTCTTGTGCTCAAGTGGAGACATCTCGGATGATTCTGATTTCTAGAGAGCAGCGCTCAGCCTTCTGTTAGCGGTGGACTTGCTGAAGGCTTTGGATGAACAGGTGAAATTTTCCAGCCACTTCTGAGAGTCCTGGCCAAAGTGCTTTTTATTTTGGTCTTTTTTTTTTTCTTTTAAAGACCAGAGCACCACCAGAGCTCTAAAAATTAAAATCAAATCCTCGCTCTCATACCAGTCGGTCTGGGTTTATGACAGGTAACTTGAAAATCATCCAGTGACTCTTCCTTGCTGACAGTGTTTGCTTACTGCTGACATGTCGCTCAGCCTGGCCTTCTGGTGTTGGACGAACTTTTCTCCACCTTTTCTTTAGCCTGTCTCTGCCCTGTTCCAGGCTTGCAGAGTTTGACTGGGAACGCTACAGACTGGACCAGCTCCTCGGGGTAGTTCTGTTCATTGGGCATTTGGTAAATGTTCTGCGTTCCTGGAGGATTCAGATATCTGGCCATTTGTTTATTAAAAAATGAGGGAAAAGATGCCCATCTCCTTCTCTTCCTACCGGAATTCCCCCAAAGCTATATGGGGAGCTGTGTGCTGACCTGAGATCTTGTAAAAGACTTTAGACTTTGGTTTTTGTGGTGAAATCTGGACTGAGACACCACTGCTTGCAACAAGGAGAACCTTGCTCTACCAGCCACCCTATCCCTGCTTCTGTTGTGAAGAGCCACGTCACAGTGTGCCCTGTGTTTGGAGCTGAGCTGGACCAGCCCGCGTCCTTGCAATTCTCCATCAAACCCTGTTAGCTCCAGCTCTTCAGCAGAGGAGTACCTCCAAGCCTCCATGTAGCCTGTTGGGAAGATTATTGGAGCTTCCACCTCTCCCCATCCTACCGCGTCTCCTCCCAGCATGACACACTGTTCGGGTAAATGGTTGTATTTCCACTTGTTGCACTTGCTCTGTTGTTGCTCCAGCTGCTGCTTGGTATCTTGAGGAGTCTCAGAAATGCCATTCCGTGCTGTGAAGCACCATGACTCCAAAAGGCTGTGGCACAGAGACGGGAAATCGGTGCCAGCGAGCAGGCTGGGCAGGAGTTAGCGTGTGCGTGCTACTGGAGTGAGGAGCTAGAAAGGCAAGAAATCATCACTGGGCAGAGGAAGTGTGTAAATAACCTCCAGGACTCACTGCTACAAGACTTTGAAACGGATGTCTTAGCAGGGTTACAGATAAGGCAGTGAAGTGTTATTGCGGGCAATAAGGGCAATTCACAGTTATATGGGAGCGGACGCAATTGCGGAGGTATAAACCCTCCAGCTGGGGAGTATCGGGAGATGGCTGCAGCTGGACCTCAGTTCACAGTTAGTCTCCTGGAAGAGTCCTTGCCCTTCCCCAGTGACAGGACAGACCCTGTAGGCGCCACATTGCCACTGCCGACGTGCAGAAAGGGAGAAAGACCCTTCTCCAACAAGCTGACTCCAGAGGAACCCTGGCGACTTCCTTTCGCCTCCAAAACCAAGTCACCTGCCTGCAAGCATGAGAGTATGCCGAAGGACCGCTTCTGCTGCGCGTCTCGGCTGCCGGAGGGCAGCGCTGGGAGGAGTTTGGCCAGCAGCGGGTACGACCAGGGCACCGGAGTTCTCCTCCCAGCTCCCGGTTGTGACGCTGTACCTGGGGCAGGTCATGTACCAGCCCTGAGCTTTCCATCCCGGGGATATGTGGGATAGAGCTTAGTCCAGTGGCTGATTTCGGAGCATCCCGCAGTTTCTGGGGCACTCCTTTGTATGTGCACTCTCTGCTTTGTCTGTACAGATGTTAGCAGTCGTATAGCCATGGGGCGAGCATTGCTGATCTGCCCAAAATTTGTCCCTGCCTGCCACTGTAGCCAACACAAGCAGGCACAGTGTGGCACCGTTCCCCTGGATCACCTTGGGCCAATCACAAAACCACCAAGTTAGTTATGTGTTCCGAGAGCTTTGGGGGAGATGGAGCAGAGTGCAAACAGTTCTGCTTACGCATCACAAAAATACTTTGTCTCCTCACGCTGAGGCTTATTCTGGTCTCATTACACCCCGCCGAATTGTACCAGAGTGTGAAACCGGCAGTGGCTGGATGCCCAAGTACTGCGGTGGCCGTGGCCTGATACCCCAGACCTCAGCTACAGAAATCAAGGCGCTTGCCTCGGAGCCGAGAGATCACCACTGACCGGCAGCAGCAAAGCTGCTCTCTGTACGCACGGTGTCCCCGCAGGGTGCTGGGTGTCCTCGGCTGACTCGGCTGGGCCCCAGGACCCTCCTGTCCTGAACGCACGTGGGACCTTTCTAGTCTCAGCTAGAAATGAATGGAAGAAGACAGATAATACACATTTTATGTGTAAAGCTGAAACAACCAGTGCATATATTTTTTTATCATGAAATAAGTAGCTTTCTTGCAGGTTTCTCGCAGACACACAAACTGTTGATACCTTTAATTACCCATCATACTTAATATATGTTCCTACGCATCAGGCTCCTTTCTCCCTTCCCTTCCTTTCAGTAACACTAAAGATTATTGCCGTTCAACTTTTTGCTGGTGTATATTGTTTTACATTGTTAAAATGTCAGGTTTGTCTCACAGGCATAATTTTGTAGTATTAATGTTACCGTTTGGCTACACAACTGTATATTCTCCATGCTGCTGCGAGAGTCACAATTCTCATCCTTTTCTTTCTTTTAATTCCTCGTTACGTGAAACACATGACTCAGCTAAAAATCTCTTTCAGTTGATTTCTTACTTAACAGACAGCAAAGTTCTGGTTTAATAGTTCAAATGGGTTAACTTATAATCTAGGTTTTGCGACTTTTTTACATTACTAGCTAACAATCCCGAGACCAGCCCATGAAACATGCTGTGTAAGAAAGCAACCATTTTAATAGAGCACTGTATATGTTTTTGATCTCATTAGAAATAGATGTTTTGAAGGGATTGTCGTGTCTTTTCTAATCAATACTTTTGTTAGAAAAGAGGTGTTTAGTCCAGCAGAAATCTACCAACCATCTAGTTCTGTTACTGCATTCCCTTGCTAATATTTTAAAATTAAATTTCCTTTAACTTTCTACACAGTGCGTAAGGATGTGTAACCAGAACTTGATCTCATTTGAAGATTGTGTCTGTGTTTGGTTCCACGCTGTACTTAATTATAACTTTCGTTCTTCAGAGACTGTTCTTACTCCACAAATACTCTTTAGTGTTAAAGTGTAAGAAGACATTGTCCTTATATTCCTTAACTAATGGGTTATTAATAAAATACTTTTAAAAAAAAAAAAAAAGTGGAATTTGTCTCACGATGCAGTCTGTTACAGCTCTTACTCTTAGAGAGCGTCTTGTCCTGGAAGGCTGATCCTGCAGCTCTGCTTGGAGTGTCTGCACCCTGGGAAATTTGCTGTTCGGGGCTGGGCCGTACCCTGCCCCTCAAAACACGGAGAGGATGGCCGGAGAGCGCTCTGCCCGCGTGGCTTTGCCAGAGATGGACCCGCAGGGTGTCCTGCGGGCAGCGCCAGCCTGGCTAGAGCTGTGCCTGCCCCTGCGTTTCCTAACGGCTCAAATCCGGCCTCGTGCCGACCCGAGTAACTCGCTTCTGGATGGATCTGAAGAAGACCCTGCAGCTGGCAGACGCGGGGCGGCGTGGCGGGGCGCCCTCCACAGCCAGGTTGTACCTCGCTGGCGGGAGCAGGACCCGGGATTCACACTCGTGGCAGTTCACTGCCCGAGCTCATAACCGTGGAGGTTGGGAGCGTGGGATGATGGAGAGTGCCTGGTTCCTTAGGGATTCTTCAGGGATTTCAGGCGTGGGCAGAATTTGGGTTCATTAGGCATTTCTTGATGCTGACTTATTTCTCAGTTTTGAACTGATTCCTGTAAGAAAAAGGAAAAAAAAAAAAATTGTTCCTGCTTTGTCTTGCTGGGGAATTTTTGAATGTGAAAAATAAGCAGAAGCATCTAGCAAATGATTAGTGAGACTTCTCTTGGATGGCGCAGTGGGCTGAACGCTCGGTGGCTCGCGTCCAGCGAGATTGGCGAGAGGATATCTGGCAGTGCCCGAGGACACACTATTAACCTCCCATGCATCTCCCTTTCTTCCTAGGATGCATTCCCTTCTTCAGTAGATAGTTTCCATTATTACTTTATGCTGCCAGGACTACGGAGCCATAAAATCTCATTTTATCTGCATTACAGAGGTAATAAATCTGCACTTAGCATAGCGTTCTCTGATAGTGGTTAAAGGGAATTGTGTCAGGCTGCGTAGCTCTGATGAGTCTTTCTCCTAATGACAGGTAACCCCGCAAATGAGCAAGGCAGGACCTTGGGGGGTGACGGGTGACGGCAAATCCCACTTCCAGCTCTCAGTTCACAGCATGAGACGCTGGCGGGAGGTGGCCGAGAGGGGACAGGGTGGGGTGGCTGCGAACGGGGCAGTGCATGGGTGAACAGAGCAGAGGGACGGACGTAGCAGTTACAGGGGAGCCGGGACCATGGAGAAGTGAAGATAAGTGAAGAAGTGAAGATAAGAGCATTTCTCTTTCCTGCCTTTATCACCCCAGGACGCTACGCTACGATGTGGCTGGCAAGTTTAACTCCAGCGGGCTTGGGTCTCGTGTGGTCCCAGGTAACTCAGTAAGTTACAAGTGCCCGGTGCAGCGCGTTGCCCAGCTCAACCCGCCGGGACGCGATGCAGCATGAGGCAATGGGCTGCGTGGTGCAGCGAGGCAGCCAGGGATGCTCCGCGGACACCAGTGGAGGAAACTGCGTCTCACGGGGACTCCTCCGACCTCCTCCCCTCCGGCAAAGGACTGGAGCAGCGGCTACACCAGCACAGCCTGACCTCTGTGATTTGCGTGGCAGATACAATCGTGTGGGTTTCATCGTTCACGTTGGCTCATTTCCACGGATGGCAAAGCTGCCGGATCGGTGGCACGATTGTTTTCAATTAAATGGCGAACACACAGCTCCTCCTGAGCCAGGCAGCTAAGTGCCAGGAGGTATCCCCTCGGTGTGGTGACAAGCGCTTGGCACCTGCCACCACAACACCTGTGTCCTCATACAGCCAAAAGCGGATGGAAAAGGATTTCTGTGGGGGAAAGCAGCTCCCAGGAGCATGTTGCGGGGCTGTCCCACCGCTGCTGGGGCGCCTGGCGGCTCAGTGCCTTGAGGTGGGTGCCACAATTTTGGCTCCCCTCCTTGTTGCCCACTGACCAGGAAACAGATGCTAAAACCCCGCATGTATGTATATAAGTGAAAAGCTGCCAGGCTGTTAGCTGACAGGGAAACCACAATTGCACATCGAATAATAAATGGAGCGAATTCAGACAAGTTAATCTCCCACTTCATCCGCTGAAACTACTAATGGTGTCTTGGGGACCTCAGTTTGCAGTTAATTGGTGTAAATCAGGAGCGCTATTGGAGCTGATGGCAATTCGCTGTGTGAGGGGTGAGCGACACCCTCTGAGGCCGGTGCTCGTGGAGGATAACCTTGGGGAGAGGGAGGAGAGACAGATGGACAGACCCTGTACCCCTCTGCTGGAGGGAGGATGGAGAGATGGAGCCCACGACCGCTCTGCAGGGAAGGGGTTTGGAGCCCCGGTCCGGGCTGGGCACTACCACTCCTGTAACTCCACTGCTTTTCAAAAGGCTCCAATTTCTGCTCACAGTGTGATAAGCAAATCCCTGCCTCCAATACAAAGCAATTTTTTAAGCCCTCGTGGTTACAGAGGAGCACAGAAAAATATGAATGCTCCGGATTCCTGCTCTCAGGGGGCTCTAAGGAGAGCCCAAACCCTGCATTTTTCTTTAAAAATCTCATAGCTTTTCATCCAAGTCCCGATATTTGGCAGGACCATCCGCACTTGGTGATTTTTGAAAGTGACACCAGCGACATCACAAGTGTCATCTGCAAGGCGCGGAGCCGAACTCGGCGATGCCCTGAACACGTAGCTACCACCCCTGGCTCCTGGGTCCTGCCACAGCCACGCTGGCCATCGCCCGCGCACAGGAGCAAAAGCACCCAAGGTCTGTGGTTTCTGGGGAAAGCAAGCCTTGTAAAACACAACGGCGCTTCATTTCCTTTGGAGTTATTAATTCCCACAAGCCGTCCTTGGTGCCGGCGGCATCCCGGGAGCTGCCACAAGCCTGCGATGCCTGCGAGCCTTACAGAAACGCTGGCGGGGCCCCGCGGCAGGAGCCAGGGAGACGGCTGGGGAACAGGAGCAGGGTTGGTGCCAAAAGGTCAGGGACAGCGCAGAAATTCAGATGTTACCGAGAGGCTGACGGAGCCAGAGCAAATTCTTCCCCAGCTGAAAGCAGCCTCGTATGGCTCAGCCCTCCGCTAAATGAGGGAAGCTTTAATGCGGAGCAGATGTAGTGATGTCTTCTTTCCTCGTTAGCTGGCTCCAACACGCTCAGGGTGCACCATCCAGGGGAACCACGCATTGCCTGTCTTTACAAGGTGCTTTTCACCAGGTTTCTGGGCACGGTTGCAGGGCTTAACAACGTGGTCCATCAAGCTCTGTTTTTATTCTGAAAAAAATAAATTAGGTAGGATCCACTTTTTTTTTTTTTTTTCCTGAGTTGTCTTCCCCAAGCAAACACCACAAAAGACTTTGAGCTGTCATTGCAGAGATGACTTTTGCTGCCGATGGTGATGTGTTTGCAGAGAACGTCAGCTAAGGGACTGGGCAGGATCAGTTGGAAGGCAGCAAAATACCGCATGGGTGCTAGGGCTGAGAGCCACACAGGGACATGTTATCCTCATTTCATGCCAGGAGGGTGGACAAATTATCCTGAGGGCTGTGGCAGGGTTTAGGAGCAGACTCATCCCTTACTGGGTCCTTCTTCACTCTTCAAGGGTGAGCTGGTTGGTCCAACATCTGTGTGACTGACCTGGGTAAGCCACTGTATGATAGCGTTTAAAATAAGGAGCACTGAGGTAGGAAAAGCCAAGCTCTTCTTCGTTCCTGTCCCTGGGATCCCCTCATGGCCATCGCTCTACGATTCTGCCGCCCTGCTTCCCGGGGACACCAGTCACCTCCAAGCATTGCCAACTACCTCGGCAGATGGTTTTGTCTTCAAAACAAAGCCCAAAAGCAAAATGCTTGGTGGAACCAACCAGAAGTTGTGCTGTCTCATCAGTGTTTTCCCTTGTTTTAATGCCAGATTTTTGGGTTCCATCCCTAAGGGCAGATAAGAAGCAGCTTCCTGGCTCAGGGCACAGCTGCACGGGCTTGGGGATGGGACCCTCGTCTGCTGCTGCAGACCTGGGCACCATTGCCAAGACCGGGTCACTTCGGGCAGTGACTGGCAGGAGAGAGGCCCTCGGGCAGAGAGCAAGGAAACTTCTTCCTGTATTGTTACCACAAGCTCGGGAAGGCCTCCCGTCAGCTGCCGTCCCCTGGGCATGGCAGGGCCAGCCAGCACCAGGCGGTCCAGGCTGCACCCCTGGGGGGGGTTCCTTGCCCTGGGTGGCCCACAGCACCCTGCAGGGTTGGGCTGGAGGGACGCCATGAGAGGGCATCAAGGAGGGGAGCCCCATGAGGGAAGAGCTGTGAGGGAGTCTCTGCTGCGGGGAGACCGGTGAGGTGTCCCCAGTGAGGGGGGCCCCATGAGGGGGCTCCGGTGAGGGCAGACCCGTGAGGGATGNAGGCGAGCCCGCCCGCCCGGGATGCCATGGCTCCGCCGGGCTCCGCGCTGCCCGCCTGCCTGCTGGGGCTGCTGCTGCTCGGCTGCCGCGGAGGTAAGAGCCGGGCTGGGCTTGGGGAGCGGGCGGGGGGGACGGACCTGCCGCCGCCGCGCCCGGCGCTGCTGCTCCCCGCCGCCCTCGCCCCTCGGTCCGTCCGTCCGTCCGTCCGCGGTCCCTCCCGCACTTCGCAGTCCCGTCGCCGGGACTCATCCCCGGTCCCCCGCGTCCCGTCCCGTCNGGGGGGGGGTTCCTTGCCCTGGGTGGCCCACAGCACCCTGCAGGGTTGGGCTGGAGGGACGCCATGAGAGGGCATCAAGGAGGGGAGCCCCATGAGGGAAGAGCTGTGAGGGAGTCTCTGCTGCGGGGAGACCGGTGAGGTGTCCCCAGTGAGGGGGGCCCCATGAGGGGGCTCCGGTGAGGGCAGACCCGTGAGGGATGAGCCATGAGGGGTCTCTGCTGCGGGGAGACCAGTGAGGTGTCCCCGGTGAGGGGAGCCCCATGGGGGGGCTCTGGTGAGCAGAGATCTTTGAGGGATGAGCTGTGAGGGGGTCTCTGCTGCGGGGAGACTGGTGAGGTGTCCCCGGTGAGGGGAGCCCCATGGGGGGGCTCTGGTGAGTGGAGATCTTTGAGGGATGAGCCATGAGGGGTCTCTGCTGAAGGGAGCCCTGTGAGGTGTCCCCAGTGAGGGGAGGCCTTTGAGGGATGAGCCGTGAGACATCTCTCCTGAGGGGAGCCCCATGAAGTGGCCCCGGTGCGGTGGCTCTGGTGAGAGGGCTCCGGTGACAGGACTCCGGTGAGGGAAGACCCGGCGAGGGTCCGGGCACAGTCCCCGCAGATCCCGGGTGCTGGCCGGCCCCGCACGGCGACCACGGGGATCACCGCCTCCTGCCCCGCAGCCCGGCCGGCCCCTGCGGGNCCCGCGTCCCGTCCCGTCCCCCCCTCCCAGCCCCGCGGCGGGTCCCGGACCCCCAGCGCTCGTCCCCAGCCGGTCCCAAGCCCGCACCGCCTTCCCGGTCACTGCCAGCCCCGGGCTCAGCCCGTCCCCGTGGCGTCGGGCCGCCCGTGGAGGCTGAACGGGGTCGAACAGCTCCGGGGGCTGGAGGGACCGAGCGCGGCTCCGGCACGCGTGTGTCCACCCCTGCAGCGTGGAGGTGCGCGGCCACGGCTCTTGGTGTCACCCGCCGTGTTAGCATCCCTCGGCGGGAGCGGGGGGCTCGTCCCTCTGGGAAGGCGGGCTGGGGTCACGGCTGCCGGCTGTGGACTTCTCCATCAGCCCGCCCAGCGCCTTAGGCAGCCCTAAGTGTTCCCCCCAAAGCTGTGTTTTCACTGGGAAACCCCACTTGCGTGGGGGGCCCGCGGTGGTTGTGGGGCCCGCGCCCCCGTGGCCAGCGTGGGGCAGGGATGGCGTGGCTGCCGTGGCAGTGGCGTGGCTGGGCATCCGCGCTCGTGGACCAGACCCGAAATCATCGCCGGCGATGCGAGCGGGAGACAGCGCCCGAGCAAACCGAGCCGTGTTTGTTAGCAAAGGCGACAGCGACAGAAAAAGAGACGTTGGGCTGCAAGTTGCAGGGAAGACGGCGAGCTACTTTAAACCTACAAGTATTGTGCTCTCCTGTATTGCCTGGCTCGGTTCACACGGCCGCAACCGGTAACACCACCCACCGGACCAGGGCCGAACTACAAAAACATCAAAGGGATTTTTCCCTGGACCTACTGTGCACATGCCCTGCTGATAAATTGCAATATTTTCCTTCTGCTGGTGATGCTGCTGAAGTGTGGGTCTAATCTGAGAAAGATGCTGTTCTGCAGCGGAATACCCATGTGCCTCCTGCCCTCGCCTCACTTAGCAGCCTTCAAGATAAGGAAAAGTAGGAATTGTTTAAAAAAAACATGCAAGCAGCCCAGCATGGTCAGAGGGAGAAAAGCGTGTGTTAGATTAATCGGTGATTAGCTGCCCGGGTGTTTAGGAAAGCAGGCTGTGGGCTATTCCCATAATAAATCTCGCCACGTGGTTCGTAGCAGCCACGACAAGGAGGAGAAGCCAGCGTAACTCGCGGAAAATATAAGTTATCTTTGAAGTGGATGTAATGAAGCAGGTCTCGTTACTCTGTTTGGGATTCCTGGGTACGCAGCAGTGCAATGAGGCTAGTTGAGAAAGTACTTATCTTGGGGGGCGAGGAAAGGAAAAGAAGTGAATTTTTGAAAGGAAAACTTTAGTAAGTTGAGTTTGTGTCTCGTTTATCGCCTGCTGCTGCCCAGATTGCCCTGTGTGTGTGTTTATGCTGCGACTTGGCAGGTCAGTGGCTCCTGACTTTGGGGGGTGTTTTGCTGGCCCCACCAAAGACTGCTTGGCTGCACTTTAAAAGTTTTTCTGTTCTGAGTGTTTTTTCCCTCTCTCGGTGGGTTTATACGCTCTAGATGTGGTTAACAGCGAGGTAACGCGTTTCTCTGTTCTGCTGAATTTAATAAACCCTCCCTCGTCGGTGACAATCAGTGCTGGAGCAGAAAGCTCGCTGCGGGGACGGGTGCTGCGTCCGGAGCGGTGCTGCGTGGGACGGGATGCTCTGCTCCCATCCCTGCGGTTTTCAAACTTCCCAAAATGCTGGCCTGGCGACTGTGAACCAGGCGCTCGGAGCTGCTGGTCAGCGTGCTGGAGTGGGCTCAGCAGCAAGACAGTATTTTCTTTCTTTTTTTTTTTTTTTTTTTTTTTTTTTTAATTTCCTGGAGCTCTTTGTTCTGGGTGGTGGACAGCTTTTGTCTGTTATTGCTGAGCTCGGCATTCAAAGGCAGGCATTGGATACGAGAGGCTCCCCGGCTCTGCTCAGTAACAGCCTTGGAATTAAACATCATCATTTATATTTAAGTAGGCTTAACTTCTAAATTATTGAAGCTATAAGCTTTCACTAATTCCTACCCTGTGTGGCTTTGCTGGGGTTTTTTTAGACGCAAAAAAAGGATTGCTTTCCCCTAAATTGGTGTAATACCCCGTCTTTTTTCTTAATATACACAGAGGGTATCTGGTATCATTTTTCCCCAGTAACACTCAGCGAAGCTATATGAAATTTAAGCCCACGTTTGGGCTTTGTCTCTCTCGGGGAGTTCAGCAGGAGAATCTCAGGACGTGATATTCCCGCGTGGTGGATGCGGCAGGCGGCCCGTGAAATGGGGTGGTCATCTCACAACCGCGTACTTGTGCCCCGCATTTGGGACCGGTGCCGGCTGCGAAGCCCACGCAGGGGCGCGAGCGTGCAGGCACCCATGCCAGTGGCACCAAACATCTGCTGGGGCCACCACGGTGCCAAAACTAAACTTCTCGGTGGAAGTATTTAAAAGCGAGCCGATGGAGAGGGGAATGGGGCGGGTTGGTCCCCTCCTGCGCAGGGAGTTAGAAATCCTAAATGAGTCTAATTGCGCCTCTTCTTATTACTGGTCGGACTCTGGAACTTGTGTAGCACAAGCTCCTGGGTTTGCTTAGGAGCTGGGAGAGGAGCTGGGCAGAAGGTCCCAGATCCAAGATTACAGCCCGGCTCCCCACTCCTTTCTGCTCAGTCCCGGTTTTGGCCCGCGTACCCTGGTGCGATGAGCCCGCCATGGGCCAGCACGGAGAGCTCAGCAGCAGTCCTGCCCGGCGGAGAGCCGGAGAGCCGCAAAACTGCTCTCATTGTATGTGTGCAAATGAGAAAGCCTCTCTCTTTTTTTTTTTTTTGTCTGCTTGAACTTTTCCTTCTCTGATTTCCTTGTTTCTGGAGAGTCCTGTGTCACCGCGTGTGAAGTGCCAAGCAGTGACCCCGTGCAATGCCAGTCCCTTGCTTCACAAACCCCCGGGACGCTGCTCCTCCTGCACCTCCCTGTCCCACTGCCTTGCAACATCTTTCTCCGCTGCTCTGGGATGGCCGCTCCCGGCTTGCTCGCTTCACCGCAGCATTAGGATCCAGCGCTGGCTCCGGTGGAGCAGGATGGGGCTCCGACGCGGGGCTGCGGCAGCGGAGCTCGTGCGACGCCGGTGCCTGGCTTTCCCCCCCCAAAGCAGCGAGCTGATCCAGCACGTGTTCGAGCAGACCATGCGCTTCGTTTTGCAGCCTGCAGCAGTCCTGGGACAGAAGATGCTTTTCTCCGTGCCCTCTTCCCACCCCCTCTCCCCATATTTCATGCTTTGCGCTCCTGGGCTTCTGACCCCAGATACTGTCCTTTTATTTGATCTAACAAAACAATGCAGGAGCCCTCCTCTGCAGATTAAGAATTCCCATTTAAATCAACTGAATAACGTTGAGCAGGAACAGGAATAGTCCGTTCAAAATTACTTTGAAATCACAAACTTATTTGAACTTTACTGGAGCTTTTAGTTTTACAGAGTTTAGAAACTAATAAATTATGTAGCAGGGCTCATGAAAATCTACCCGAGTCCGTTTATCCAAAAGAATATGCAACATTTTGGTTTTGCAAGAAAATAAAAATAATTGTTTACACATGTTCAGGAGTCATTGGCAAGCATATAAACCTGATGCTTAAGGAGGCGAACATGTCAATAATTGCACTTTAAGAGAAGAGAGAGGCAAATAGGCGAGCGTTCTGAGAAAAGCACACAGCATACTGATCTGGCCTTGCTATTATATCAAATGTCACTGTTGTATCGCACCCTCCACTCAAGAGGAGCCCAGTCACTTAACAACCCAGACCCGCTCCTGCGTTAGTAATTTAAAACCAGAGTTTCAGAGCAGAGTCAAGGATTTGCTGCCTTTTTTTTTTCTTCTTTTTTTTTTTTGTTCTTGTGCGTGTGCTTGTGTTGATGAAGCTAGTGGCACGTCAGGAGGATGCGGGTTGTGGCGGGTGATTCTGCCGAGTTGTGAAGATGCTTTTGCAAAAGGATCTCTGCTGCTGAAACCCGAGAGTACGTGAAAAGGGAGAGGAGAGCTGGTGTTCCCTTGAAACGGCTCTGGTTTCGGAGCAAGCAGGGATCGGTGCGGTGCTTGGCTCCTTGAGGGGAGCGAGGTGATGCTTTCCTCCATCCTGAATTTCAGGGTAGGAGGTGATAAGGCAGAGGGATTGGTAGGGAGGAGAGAGTGCTGCGTTTCCTTTGAGTCCTGGATGTGAGTAAGAGTTTCAAAGGTTTTAAGGTGCACAGAAACTTCTCTTCCTCCAGAAGGACCTCGCCTTTCCTTTCCTTGCACACCATCCAGTCCTGCCTACCAGTACTCAAGCTGAATTTCAAGGGCTGGGCGACGGGGCTGTGCTGGCTGGTGGTTTTGGCACCGTGATGCCAAGGTGCCTTGTGGCGCTCTCGGCAGCCTCAGGCCTTCTTGCTTCTCCCAGCGCCGTGTCTCCGATCCCCGAGCATCGTTACGTACCGTGTGCCCAGTCTGTGCCCTGCCGGGTCTGTGCAAGGGACCAGCCAGAGGGACAGCCACCTCCCTGATGCTTTCTTGCAGAGCTGGGGGCTGAAACCCCTGTTCTGCGGTAGAGCAGCCCTGGGGCTGCAGCCCTGCGGGGACCCCAGCTCTGGGCACAGCGTTTCCCCTCTTGGCTCCTGCCTTTGCCATCCTCTCAGGCGCGGTTGTTTCCTGCTCCGTATTTGTGTCGCTGATGGCCTCTGCGGTAGGACTGTGATCTGGTCAGGGCTGTGAAACGTGGGGGATGCAAATAACAACACATCCTACGCTGGGCTTGCGGCCGTGCTCTCTGGATGCCTCACTCTGGATGGAGTTACTGTGGACAATCAACTCGGAAAAGGTCTTTGCCCTTTCCAGCTATACCAACAGGTTTCACCCTGCTTTCTTCAGAGATGGGGGAGCCCACGAGGACTCGGAGCTTGTCCTGGAAAGGGTCTTTGTGCTGTGAACGCTTCCAGCTTCCACACTGTGTTTAACAAGCAACCTCCTGGGATTTGCCCAGTCTGGTCTCGAACATCTGAAAATTATTTGGGGCTACTTCTCTGGCTCTTTGGGCTGTGTTTGCCTTCCTCTGCTAAAATCTGCACCCCCACTGAGGGCTGCAATGCTGGGCATGTCTCTGGGCTCTGCATCAGGTGGCTGGGAGGTTGCATTATCCTCGACGGAGACCTCCTGCAATTGCTTAACGAGTGGATGTGGTTTATGTGCCCTGATGGAAAAATCACTTTATATAACCTCCCGTCCGAAAGGAAAGGGAATAAAAAATTCTGAGCTAGTAAACTTTACTGCCAGCAAGATGTTGGGCCTGTTACAGCCTATTCTCGTCTTCTTTAAATGTAAATTTTTCTGGATGCCCTAAAGAGCCAATTTGCACTTTACTACAGTGTAGTGCTTTTCTCCTTAGGGTCTGGGTCAGCCTCAAGGCAATTTAAGGGGGCACCAGCTGGATTTTTAGGTTGCCAATTTAATCAGCCTAAAACCTGTTATAATCTGCTGGAGAACATCTTTCAGGTCCAGATATCTTTTCCTTCCATATCCTCCCATTTGCAGAAGTTTTTTTTTTTAAAAAACAAACCAAAAAAAGCCACTGAAAAAACAGGAACTATTTTTTGTATGGCTGTCCCAACCTGCACCCAGGTTTTTGGTCCTAATATTAACCTGCATCCCACTATAAAAACCTCGGGGCTCGTGGGACTCCAGGGGCATCTTCTTTTGGCTTTACTGAAGCAGGACTGGAGTGGCTATCCTTGGTGATGGTAAGGCTCGGCGGCGGGTCACTGCTAATTTATGCTGTGTTATGCTGGGAACGAACACAGTACATCAGGAGAGGGCAAATTTCTGCTCATGAGAGGCAGTTTGCAGGTGGAATTCATGCTGTTGGTGTAACGAGAGAGGAGCTGGGGCTGCCTCGGTCTCCCTGCCGGTGCTCCTGGTGATGCTGCGCCGGGAAGAGCAGGGTGGACCTGACTGCTCCTGCAATATCTCACCTTGCCACGAGCTCAGACCGGGCCCTTGGCAGGTCATTTCATCTCTCTGTGATTAATGTTCCCTGTCTAGAACGGGAGTAATAATACGGGCTTCATCTGTCAGGACCACGTGCTCCCGGGGCGGGAATGGCCCTGCTGGCTCTGGGGCTGGACAGGGTCCAGGAGGATGAGCTGTGATGTGACTGAGGTCCTTTGCGATGGATGTCACCGCTAATTAAAGCGGTGAGATTAGCTGCTGTATTTTTCAGCAGCACAGGAGGGAAAGCCAAAATCGTGTTTCCCAAATGGAACAGGACAATGCTAGGGTATGAGCAAGTTCTTTTGAAGCTTTGAACATGAATCACAGTGTCAAGTAAAAAATAATTAAACTTATTTTTTTTAAAATGTACTTCAAAGTGTCTTTTAAGCTTCCCATTAATTCGAAGTTCTTTCTCTCAGCGCTAAATAAATCTCTTGGTTCAAAAGCACAAGTGCTAATTGGTTTCTCTGAGTATGCCTGTCTGCTTGATCAATAGGGGAAGTAGTTTTTGTTAAATATTTGCAGATATAGTCACATATTGTATTGCTCAGGGAGATGGTAAATGTTTCTCAAAAGCAGACTTGTAGAATGAGGGTTCCAATAATTTTCCCGTGGCCTTTATGTCAGCGCTAATAACGCTTCCTCCTCCATCCTTTTGCAGAGAGCAAAGCAATTTTCCCTCGCGTGCTCCCCGGCGCAGCCTGCCAGCGTTGAGACAAGCGGTCTGTTCAGCTGCCTGTGTAACACCGCTGCCTCTAACTACGAACGCGAGCTGCCGTGAGCCGAGTTTTACAGTTTCTGCGTCGAGCAGAGGGTGGCTGGGAGCCATGCTGCCTCGCAGTCCGTTTCGGGTGGTACCTGGGACGTTGTGTGGGATGAGCTGGGTTTGGATACGCAGCCAGCCGTTGGAGAGGGATGGGGTTTTCCAACTCCCTGAGTAAATGTGCACAGCCTCGGCGATTTCCTCTCTGTCTCTCTCAATTAATTGCACTTCTACTGTTTCCATGTGCCTTCTGAGTGTTGTTTACTTCCAACTTTGCAGCATCCTTTCTGTGCCTCACTGCTAACTACAATCAGTTGTTTATGCTAATGGAATCGGATCCCTCTCTTCCCCATTACCTCCTTGCTTTGTATGTGCTCTCCCTCTGGCCCATCTGAGCTGACCTCTAGAGCAAACGCCAGGAGCCTTCTTGTCCCACCACGGAGATTCCTCTGTGAGCGTCCCTGTCCCTTTGTCGCTCATCCTGAGCGTCCCGGGGAGGCAGGGCTCTGCGTTCAGAGTCTGCCTTTGAGACCTGGAGCCCCACAGAGCCGATCATGAAAGGCCAAATCCCAGCGTCCCTGTTTGAAGCCTGATCCTTGAAAACCACTTTTAAGGCCAATAACTCCATGGTTACAGCCAAATGGATAAAGGGGGATCCTTAGACGGGGACGAAGATGGTGTAAGGTGCCCGGTTTCTACCACACCTGGCACCCAGTTCTCTCAGCCATGTGGATCTCGGGTTGGGCTGTTTGCGGACCAGTTCCTCGTGCCCATTCCTGATGGTGTGCAGCATCCCAGGGCCTCGTTTTTTTTTTGAGAAAACCTCCAGGAACATGATGCCCTTTAGAAGCACAGCATTGAGAGGGGTGTCCTTCTCACCAAGCCCACTCTGTGCCCCCAAATTAGGCCACGAGGCTGAGGGCCATAGGGCATAGTGCTGTCTTCAGGGTGACCTTTGGAAGAGTCCGTGGGTTGCTTCCTCAGAGCTTGCTGCATGCTGGGGACCTGCTGGGCTGCACTGCCACAGTGGTGCAGAAACACACTCAGGTCAGCTTGCCGGTTGGTTCTTGCCGACCATGCCACCGACAACTTACCTATTTGCGAGACTCAGACATCTACCCTGTGGAAGACAGAGCCTGTGGTTTTTGCAGAGTAGGATACCGAGGCCCTTGAGGACCAAAGCTCATTTTTTTAGGGCAGTTTTGGATCTATCTATTTAACGATGCAGGTAGGCAGTTTTAGGATCTCTAATGTGCCCATGGTGCCAGGGAAAGGCATATGCCTCTCTGCGTCTTTCAGCATCTAAGTATCTGGGGAAAAGAGAGATTCTTGGCTGAGTTGGCATGGAAAGGCCATGTTGGGGTGAAAGATAGAGCCTGGCTTCTCCCACATCCCCAGATGGGGTGGGCTTGCTTCTCCCCATGCATCCGTTTTTTTTGATCGCCTGGCCCTGAAGCCCCAGGAAGTGGCAGTGGGATTTCCTGAAGGTGAGAAAAGCATCCCATGAAAAAAGCATCCACTGAGGAGGAACTTGGGTGCTTCTGGACACTGCGAGGTGTCTGTGGGTTACAAACCAGTCGCACGCCGTCCATTGCACATTGTCGCACCTTGAGGCACAGTCCCTGGGAAACCCCAGGACCAGCCAGCGTCCGTCGCCACCCCGGCGTGGGTCTGAGGGCACGGGTCCTACTGAGGAGTGTCATCACTTCTGCTGCTCGTGCAGCCGGGAGTTAGGATGCAGACCGAATGTTTATGGAGGTAAACATGATTATCTACAATCACGGGCCTTAATGATGGTTATTATAATGACAGCTATTGTGGGAAGGGCATGTAATTATGTTGATTCTTCCTTTTATTGTACATATAATAATAATCCGTTTTATCTAAGAGTATAGGGGAGCTGGGGGAAGATGGGGCATTTATTTCATTAGGGATTTTTTTCTGATTGCCTGTTAGGTTAAATTGAAATCTTGTTCAATCTTTCTGGAGTCAGAAGTCCCCCTCGGTTCAGTGGGGAGTCAGGACACGAGGGTCCTTATCCTGCCTAACTCCCAGGAGCGCCCACGCAGGGAACGGGGCCCCGGCGTGGTAGGTGCTGTCGAGACTCTGGCCACTTTGCAGAAAAATGCAGAGCATTCGTCTAATTCCTTAATTTCCACGAAAAAAAGTAATTGATGGGTTTGTGCTGGCTGTAGTCAAACTTGCTGAGAGGACCCCAGGGCTATCTCATAAAAAAGAAGTCACAGTGAGCGATAGATCACGGAGATGGCTGGAGCTAGCCTGACATTTTAAGACTTAATGGGTTAATAAAGTGGGTGTTTTAGGTGTCTGTCACTAAGTAGAGTTTGTCCATGCCCTGCACACACTCATACCTTGACAGCAGTACCTTTGACCTGCCGTGCGCTACCCCTGCCTCTTTGTCTGCTCCGTCCATCTGCCTCGGCTCAGGTTGCACTCAATGTTTATCCCCCGTAATCCAATTTAAGTTGCCGTAGAAAGCAATGGGGATTTACAGAAAGCAAGAAAAAAATCTCACTGGGTTTGCAAAGCAGAAAAGACAGACTTTTTTTTTCTTCCTTTTCTTTAGGATAACTGCCTCTTCGCAACTCTTTTCTTTTTACCATGCATTAAGGATCTGCCCTCCACTCTGTTTTTGAGCCTAGTGCGGTGGGATCTGTATCGGGGACAGGCGTTACAAAGGCTGTGCTGCGGCTGGTGTTTGCCAAGAGAGATTGCCCACGTGCGTCCCAATTCTGTGAGCAGCTGTGGAGTCGGTCCCCCTGAGCCCATGAAAGAGGGGAGAAGCTGTATGGCAGGTTTGAGCAGCTGGAAACCTCCACCCATCGAGGGGCTGTTGCACAAGAGAACTGTTAGAAAGGCTTTCCCCGTATTTGGATGAAATTGTAGTTTCCTTACTCTGTTGGAATTTCTTCTCCACTGCTCTTTTCAAAAAAGAAAAAAAGAAAAAAAAGAAAAAAATGGCCTCCGTCCCTGCATTTACACCCTTCAAATATTTATGTGACTCCTGTTTCTTGGTCACTTTTTGTCTTTCGGGTCAGCATGTATTTTGGGCCAATCTTTAAACAATAGCTCTATTTCTGTCATCTTCTGTAGCGTTTAATCACGACTGTATGGCAAATTATACCCTAAAAAGGTGTGCTGGACCAAGTGAAGCATAACATGCCAAAGACATAGTGTTTAAACATTCTGCTGGCAAAAGAAGTAAATTAGTATGTATCCATATGATGGGAAGCGAGGGTTTGCCTATTGTTGGTACAACTTCGGCAGTAACTTATCTCTCCCGGACCTCGTTTAGCGTAATTGCTTTGCAAGAAACCTTTTGTGCAGCTGAGCCAGAACATTGTGCATTTGTATTTCGGTGCTTAACTTGCTCTTCATTAAGGACTGAATAGCACCATCCTTTCCCTGTTACAGCGGGAGAGAGACCAGAGCGACAGAAGGGCATGGTGTTAGGTGCGAGAGGCAAACAGCCTCCCGCTCTGCCAAGGGGGAGAGGTGTCGCAAAGATGCTGGTGGCAATATGGTCCGAATCGGGAGCTGCCGGTCCCCCTCGTCACCCCCGCCGGCTGTGCTGCGAACGGGTCTGGGGCATGGCGCAGCCCCCTCCCCGCCTGGATCCGTGGCGGAGAGGAGCGGATTTCTTGAACTGCTGTAAACTTCTGCTCCTGGGGTGGGAAAGGCTGAGGTGAAGTAAGCACTGCCCCATGCTTGTGCCAGTTTTTATTCTGTATTGCGGTTTCCCTGCAAAGGGAGGCGAAGAGGCGATCTTCAGTGGGGTGTGGAGTGGAGCTGGGGTTTGGCAAGCCACCGGAGGGGTGTGCCTGCCCGTCCCCTTCACTGGAGTCTCCCAAGTGCAGCCCCGAAGGTCTGTGCCTGTTTGTGCCTTTGGAAACTGCACCCTGAGATTTTGATAGCAAAGTCTTGGGAGGCAAAGCATGTCCAAGGGTTCTGCATTTCTCCGAAACACTTGCACCCTGTAGCCTTATTGTAGCTTACTCTGTCCAAAATGTTTTCATCATCCCCTGTTTGCGGCCGCAGCAGTTGGCTCTTGCTGTTTCTTGTGGACACACTGCTGACTCCGTCCTTCTCTCTTCGTTTTAGATTTTGGCCATTCCTCCGAGCTGGCGTTTGTTGTGGAGCCTAGCGATGACATAGCTGTGCAGGAGCAACCTTTGATCCTCTACTGCCAGGTGGAGGGCATCCAGCCCATCACCATCACGTGGCGGAAGAATGGCGTGATGATTGTGGACAGTGAGAATGCCTTCATGTTGGCCAACGGGTCGCTCTACGTCTCCCGCTTTCAGAGGGTCCGGGGAGATGGGTCCTCTGATGAAGGCGAGTACGATTGCATGGCGCAAAACCACTACGGGCTGGTGGTGAGCCGGAAGGCGAAGATTCAGGCAGCGAGTAAGTATGGGCATCATCCCACCTCCACCTCATGGGGCAATCACGCAAGGGGCCCTGGCTTTGCCGGGAAGGAGGAGGGCAGCGTGGTGGGTGCTGGGTGTTCAGGGAGGGGGGATTAAAGAGAGAAAAGAGAAAAAACAACCTGAAGCTGATGTGGGGAGCTGGCTGGCATCTAATCTGCATAGCTGTCCAGATGTCAAAGAAGAGCTGATCACCCTTCTCAGGGGGAGAAAACCAAAAGCCACCCTCTAGCAGTAAATTCCCTGTCTCGGAGGGGTAAGTTACGTTGAAGTCCTGCGGTGAAATAGTCCGTGGCTTGTGTATCTCCTGCGGTGGGTTTGCAAGCCCCTCTGCTTTGCAGCACGTCTGGGCTCTGCTTGGCAGGCAGCGCTGTCCAAACCATAGGCAAAGACCTTCTGAAGGTCATGGTTTCTCTCATTTTGTTATTTAAGGCAGGCAGTATGGAGGCAGCAAGGTCTTATTTACTACCCAGCATGGCAGTGCCTGTGGGGGCAAGGCTAACAGCACCAGACAGATTGTCTGGTGGGGGAGACCAGAGGAGGAGAGAGATGAAAATGTCAGCGAGGGAATGAAATTTAAAGGTGGGGGAGGAAGAATTACAGGCAGGCTGTGACTCCAGCCCTGCGCAGTACCCAGCTTGGCCCATTGCGTCGCCATGGCCAGAGCTGTTGGTCCTGTTGGGTCTCCTGCTATGCAGGCTGCTGGGTTCCCCCTTGCCGGCTGTGGTTGCTGGTTTGTGTTTGTCCCGGGACTGACGGCAGAGCTGAGGGGGGTGTGGTGGTTTTGGTCCCTGTGGCGTTGGTGGCCAGCTTTGCCCACCGTCTGTGGGCTCTGGGGATGCAGCCGCTAATCCTTTTTGCATTCAACCAGAAGCCGCTGCTGGGTGTAATTTATATACGGGCGTGAGGACGGGTGTCTGGTATGGCCCCGAGACCTGGCCAAATGCTTGCTTGTTAAGTAAGTTTTACTGAAGAGTTCTCCAACTTGTCTGGGAGATGGCTACCACTCTCCTTTCTGTGCAAGCCACTTAATACCACTTCTGTTGCATTTGTAAATCGCATGGTGATTTTTTTGGTGCAAAGCAGGAAAAGTCTCTGGCAAAGGCTGAAGCCGGAGTCCCCTAGCTGCACTCCCCAAACTGGGGGGTCTTTCGGAGCGCTGCTGCCCGCTCCCCGCAGCGCTGGGGACGGCTGGCAGCCCACCAAGGGAACACTCCAGCCCTTGTGTATAACAATCCCCGAGTGCATGAAGTGGCCATCTGCAAACCTAGCTTTTCAGTAGTGTAAGAAGTGACATTGTCCAGGAGCCAAGGGCTTTGGGCCCATGCCAGATTAGCAGCTGGATCTCAAACTTGTCAGTCTTGTGGTGCTAAACCTTGGAGCACTTTTGGTGAACGGCTCTGGCATTTATGAGCTGGGAGCTGGCTGATGCACAAGCACAATGTCAAACTTCTCGGACCTGTAAACAGGAGACATGAGAGCTGGAGGAATTACCTTTGGGATAGTGGATTGTCAATAAACACTGTTATCTCGGCTCCTGCATCAATATGTATGTGATGTGCTATGTGTCCCTGAATAGCATTTCCTTTTGTAGCCGTAGTTTCATGTGAATCAAAATGAAAAAGGGATCGTGCTGAAAATGCTCTGGACTCTGTTCTGGCTTCAGGCTTGGTTTCTTGCCAGCCCTGAGAAAAGCTCTGGGTGAAGCCAGCACAAAACATGGGGCACCTGGCCTCGGTGCCACAGGTGCCTGTGGATAATGGGAATAAACCGGGATGTTGTGGGCAAATGTAACCTGCTGCTCAGGGCGAGCTCCCCCACCGTGCCTGAACCACAGGAGCATGCACTTGCACTTAGGACTCGGCTTAAACATAGATGAAATCTCTTAAGAATGAATCACAGTTGTACCCTCGAGCCCCCATGTCTTGGGGTGGTTACACAGAAGTAATAGTGATTTTCTTTGCCCCAAGTCCCAATAAGCAAGTCAAACAAAGGAGGAGGGTAATTATCCCCATTTTAGAGTTGGAAGGACCGTTGCGTTGAAGAAATGGGTGCTGACTGCCTGGAAGGGGGGGGAAAAAAAAAA
>VZTL01055976.1:10482-28477 GCA_013400535.1 Scopus umbretta | reverse complement strand
TCCCTTCTAAATCAATTCAGAAATTTAAGAACCATAAACCACTTCTATGCCTGCATCTGTAGAGTAGACATTTCATTTTCTTCTTTGATGAGCAAGTTTCTTGGCGAAATAGAGTAGAAGGTTTTTTGGATCCAAATACAGCATGTGAGAACAAAGGCACAAATAGGATGCAAATTTTGTTTTTTTCTTGAGGAATATAAGGTTACACTGATGCAATTTTGAGCTGCCTTGTCTTGATTCATCTGAGTATACTATGAAGAAAGAGATCATATTCACATGCCAGAAATAGTAGAATGATTTTGCTTCTTTTCTTTTGGCAAGTCCCTAACTAAGCAATCTCACAAAATAAGTTTTGAGTGTTTTTGAAAATTATCTAATTGAATTAACTTTGGCTCAGCATCCTACATAACAATACTGAGAGAGACAGATATGATTGCAAAAAAGCTCCAGATGGATAGAACAGTGCAAAAGAAGCTATGAATTTTAGTGGGGACGGAGATAATCTATGTGTAGAGCCCAATACAAACCTTTCTGTTTATTCACTGCAGCTAGAATTACATGATTTCATAGGCATATGGATAGCAACGTGGAAATATTCAGCACAGTAGTGATGTCCAGATAAAACAGATTTGACAGGCAAAGACATTGCTCAAATGTAATTACTTACTTTGGAGATCAGATGACAGCAACTTTTCAGTATGTACATGCTGCACCTCACACAGTTGTGTGCTGATGCAGTATGAAGATGTAACATTCTCCTTGAGAATGTTCTAGAAAAATAGTCATTATGTGCCTTTAAAGGGTGCTTTCTCTGCTCCACAGCTACAAGTAGAAAAAACCTCTTCAGGGGGCTCTAAACCTAGAGGCTTTTCACCACCCTCAGAAGAGTTTTATTTTATGTAAATGAAAAAGTATACATCATGCTGCCAAATGATATACATTTTTATTTATCTGTATCCACAGGCAGACTGGCACAGTGTCCAACTCCTACACCTGTCTTGCTTTCTTCCAGGGGAACTGGTGTCAGCTGCTTAAAAACTGCAATATAAAATTAATAGCTAAATGGGAATGCTAACTTAGACAAAGTATTAAGAAGATAGGCAGATAAGAAATCACAGAAGTGCCATAAAACATCACAGAAACACACAGGCATATGATTTAATTATTATATTGTAGGATCTTTCATGTGGAGACTTCAGGTTTTACTCTACTCTTTCAACAGAAAAAAAATATGTACATCTTGTTACTGCGTTCATAGAAGAATCTTTTGGTGTCAGATAATGACAGCTGAAATTGGATTACGACCTCCTGTGCTTGGTTTTTGTGACCTTTGACTTGCCAGCTTTGACATACATTCAGCAATATGGTGTTAAGGACTTAATTGAAGTCAGCTTGGATGATGGGCTGGAAGTGTAAGTCACTCTCTTTTGTTTAAGCTGGCCTCTGTAATGGGAGGCACTTTCCATCCTGAAAGGACAAGCTTGTGTTCAAAAGCTGTGCAGTCATTTAGATTCTGCCCCAGTTACTGTGTCCTGAAACAATCCATCCCACTGAAGGATTGCTGCTCCCTCAGCAATGTGCTGCATTATGTTTCAAGTGAGTAATGCTTTAAGTAGTACATCCAGCAGCCCAGGTCAGGGGAGGTGGGATATTCCTGTTCAGTACTTTCTTAAGGAAAGCCCCAAAATGCTATTGAATGGAGAGCTGTATAGCATTATTACCAAGCCTCCTTCCTAAAGTAGGTGGTTACCGGTTGCACCTACCTCAATTGCTCAGTACAGCATACAAAACCAAGACAGTCGGGGCAATTAACACTGTCTAACTCAATCCCTATGGTCTAATCAATAATGAGAATAAACCTCAGTGGTAGTTGTGCTTTAGCTTTAATGATCTAAAGGAACATGCAAAACAAGGTTTTTAGGTAAGTATTTTGTTAGATTAACTGGTATCACTGGAAAAAAGTCCTTCTCCAGCTTGTGGGCCTTAAAATCTTCTTTCAGATTGTGGCTCTAAAGCTCCCTATTTTTTTGTCTAATAACCATGGATGTTATTCATTCTAATAAAACACATCCACACCACCCACAAAGTTTGTCTTGTAAAAAGGTTCTGTGCAATATTCTTGCTTATGAAACTCCCTTGATTCTTCCAAGCACTCTAACACCATAAAGATCACTGGATTCCTTTTTGTCTTTCTGCTAAAATAACATACTCTGTCATAGCAAGGCATGGCTTACAGACAAAAGGTAGCATCTTTTACTGGACTGTCCAACACAGCTGAGGAAGAATACCAACTACAGAGAAGTTCTCTAGCACATAGAGGTTGCTCAGGATGCCTGTCTCGATAAATCAGATACAACATGATCCTTCCACTTACGAAAATGATTCTCAACGCATAATCATAACCAATACCACTTTTATTCATCTGTCAACTTCCCTCAATAGTGCTTGGACTGACTACATCAACAAGTCATTGCTACTTTGGTACTTACTCTCAAAGGGCATTTTGTTTGGAATCCTCAGTTCCACACTATAGTACTGGCACATAATTTGTATTTTATTTACATCTACTTTCAAATTTTCTTCTGATCATCTCACAAGCACTTACCTGACAGCACCACAAAGAGCCAGGAAAGTAGTTTTAGTATTCCCCTAATCACAGAAGTAAAGACAGAGAGATTCAGTAATATGCCCCAAGTCCCAACATAAACCCATGACAGAGCTGAAAACAAAACCTATATTATCCTGGCTGGCTCTCCAAGTCCCTAGAGGCATGTTATTAAGGCTGCTCTGCAATCAAAGGTATGATTGCAGCAGGAAAAGAAACACACAGTTTCACTTTAATCTGGTTAAGAGGTCTAGGAACACCAGCATGAACTTAGTCAAGGCAATGCAAATCAGCTATAGACTATGAGTGCTTATTTATGTTGCTAGCTTGCACTGATGTCTCTGGTGCTGTACAATCCATGCTGCTTATAGAAAAACAAGCAAAGCTAGGCCTGAAAAGGCTGAAATGATCCTTCTGACTACAGTTATACATAGCTGCAGTACTCTTCTACATGTTTAATGTGTATCTTACAGAGCTTGAGCTGAGCTCTCCCCCAAGACTAATGTTTATTTTCCATCCTCTTCTCACAGGATGAAGAATGAACCCATGAAGTAGCTTTTTCAAGCACTGTTGTTTTTTCAAGCATGCTGTTCCTGTCACGTTCTAATTAGCATTACAGCAACTAACCAATTCATTATGGGTGAGCTGTGAATGGCTGTTTTTTAGTATCAGAGGGACTCTGTAGCAAATCCATGCAGTGAACAAACTATATGTCATATGGGCTGAGAATGCACCAATTGCTTTGCAAATTCTCTTGGTGTAAAAGCAGTTGTAAAGGACACAGCTGTTTGGAACGACCATCAGCCAGGAAACTCCTGTGTGGAGAAAGCCCTGGACAGGAAAGAAAGTCACACTCAGTAGCTGCGAGGAGGAAAGAGTCAGGCTGACCAGAACTGAATGCATCAGGCTTGCTCACCTCTCTGCCAGTGTTCATTTGCATTTACACTGCGCATTTTCTCAGCAAGGTTTCTCTGGAGCTGCAGCTGAGTGCTGGAGCCAGGAAGACATTCCAGGCAAGAGGCTGCAAACTTCTTTCTGTCAGCACTGAAAGCACCGCTGACAACATAATTCAGGTTTCAGTGCATATCCTTCTGTTGCCTTACACTTCACTCTTCATCAGGAAGCATAACCCAAGAAAGAGGATGGGTGTTAGAGATATTTTCTTGTTGCATATTCATCCATCTACAACATCAAACCCTTTAATGGATAGCTACTCAGAGCTGTATGGCTTTGCCTTTGAACTAACTGCTGGTATGCCAAAGGAACTGTTAGATGTTCAGGTAATTTAGAGTCTTTCCCCCAGAGACCCCACATGCAGCTCCTAATTGGAATACAAATGTTTCACCTCTGTTGCTTCTCAAGTGTTCCTGGTATGTGGAGATGGGGAAGGAAAGAAGAAAGAAAGGAATAAGGGTTGTGGTGGTGGCAGAAGGAGGCTGGGATCAACAGTCAAATCTCTTCATTTTATCCCCCTGCTCATCTTGCACATTTTTACCTGTTCTGGCAGTGTAAAGGCTGAGAGACACCATTAGTATGTAGAGTCTAAACAAAACTCTGAAGCCAAATCAGGCTTACTAATGTTAGTGAAACTTCAGCTAATAGATTTAAGTACAGGGGGAAAATGTCCTAAAAAACATTTTCTTTCTGATTTCACAGCTTTCAACCAATGGCACCATTAACCCTTTACTTACCAACTCCCTCATGTAGCACACTCAGCAACTACCAGCACAGGCCCAGAAAATACAGTATGACAATTCACGACTGTAGCTAACGACTCATAAGCAAAAGAGGACTCTATAGAGGGAGTAAGCCAGAGGCTGATGTCAAATAGTTACTGCCAATTTACTTACAGGTAAGAATTTCACTTGGGAGACTTAGAGCATAAATCATGACCCTTCTGGGAAATGACAGCAGAAGGAACAGGGTGAAAGCTTACTGTTTCTTACCAGAAGACTTTGCTCTAGGCTGCTTTTGATATTGTTCCTTCTCTAATATAGGACTATAGATGCATTAACAGCAAAACTGTGATTAATTCAAGTCTCCCAATGTCTAGGAATCATTTTAAGTGTAATTTGGGGATAAGTTGATGTCTCTATGATAGCATGGTACCCCTTCAAATTATTGTTAAACTCATACTTGCAGGGACTTGTGAAGAAAGAGTAATCTTCTGCAAAAGATGATGCTTGTGATTGTTCCTTTAGAAATTATTCATTTAGGAATTATTCATCTTGCTGTGCACTAAGTCATCAAATAAATTTGTCTTCAGTAAATTGGACTCTACTGAGAACTGAACATTGAGTAGACCAGACACTATTCAAATATTTGCTGTGATGCACAGATAATTTCTTTCTTCCTCAGTTACCTGTTAACCCTGCTACAATGAATGTCCAATCTCATTTTCTTGATAATGAGTAAACACATCCAATCACCCCTCTGGGCAGAGATGGTGTTACAATGGGAAGCAAAACCTCAGCTTTATTAAAATGTCAGGGTTATATAAAAGCAANACAAGCCAGGATGCTGTTGGCCTTCTTGGCAACCTGGGCACACTGCTGGCTCATATTCAGCTGGCTGTCAACCGGGCAGCTTCCCAGCCATTCTTCCCCAGGCCTTTAGCACTGCATGGGGTTGTTGTGACCAAAGTGCAGGACCTGGCGCTTGGCATAGTGTACATAGTGTATTGGCCCCCAAATCTGTTTGTATAAATGGCATTGCCAAGTCCCATGCTGGAAGATTTTAGGTTCGACCATAGCAATTCCCCATTGCACCACAGAGGATTTTTACAGTATGGTCTTCTTCTGTTCACTGTTCAGTGGTTGTTGGCATCCCCAAGATGTGCTGGGGGAGCACACTGAGTGCTCATGAGGCTGGCACTTATGCCCAGACACCTGAGATCTTTAAGTGAGAGTTTCATCCACATTTCTCCCTTTGGTTAAGCAGATGTGCCTTGTCTGCTGCTTTTTCAGTGGAGGTTTTCTCTGAACCTCTGACATCACAATCTTTTGGGGGAATGGGAAGAAAAGCGATTTCTGCCCTGAAGCAGTGCTCTGGCCATTAGCCCTTCTTTTCACCTCTACATTCCCAAGAGAGGAGAAGGGCAAAAGCAGGGAATGAGGCTGCCTAGGCCTAGAGCCACATTCAGCTGAGGTCTGTTTGTGACAGTCCCCAGTGTGGGGCAAAGTGCTCAGCACTGCCTGCTTCTCCATCACCTTCTCACACAGCCACCTTCCTGCCTATCTCAACCCAGCCGGTAACTCTGATATTCCATTCCTGAGACAAAGCAGAAGGTCTTTCCCTCTCATCCCCAAGATTTGCCCCCACAATCAGCACCACTCGCAGCCTGGGAGTCAGCTGAGCTCACCAGCATGTGTCATGGCTGTCTGTTACTGATAGCATTCATCTTCCTCACCTCTGTCTTCACATGTCTCCTTTGAATGCAAGCTCATTGGGGCATTTACAGCCTGCCCACCCCGTTTGCAATGTGTTGCTCACTACACAGCATCATGAACAGCCTATGCAAGTAGGCTGAGAGAGAGCATGGACTTACTACCCATTTATCTATTTATCTATTTACCCAGCTGCCAACTGGCTCCCAGGTAGAGAGCCAGCAAATATCCTTGGGAAGTTTCCAGCCTCACTTCTACAAGCATGTCTTCTGCACTGTATGTCAGAAATTTTTTTAACAAGGTCTGTTCCAGTGCATAGGCCACGGATAGACCAGGTGAGGCACATGGGGAACAAACCTCTCACTCCCTATACCCCTGGTAACAGAACAGAGTTTGTTCCAAACAGTAGCTCATCTTTGTGTTATTACTTTTAAGGTCCCTCCCTTCATATGGAACTGTGAATACCCTGGTAGGGTATTGCCAATGAAGGCTGCCTCACTGGCAAATGAGAATCATCTTCCTATTTCTACACAAATGGATTTAATTACATTATTTTAATTTGTTATTAGTAAAAGACCTCAGCAGAAAAACCCAACACTTCCTTAAGCTCTACTCCAACAGCAAAGCTGCTCTTCTAAACCTACATTACAGCCAATAAGAATTTCACATATCTAGATTGTGCTGTGCAAGAATTTCACAAGTGGAGAGCACCATAATTCAAATACCCATCAACAGCGCAATAAACTAGATTTGAGGTATGGTTCCAAGCAAGTAATGTTATGCAGTAATTTTTGTCCAAAAATTGAGTCTGGAAATGCAATCACTTTCCCACTGAAACTTACATGTTACTAGGACAATTTAGTCAGGAATGCATCACTAATATTGTCATCTGTATTGTGTGTTCAACAAAATCAGACCACGAAGATTCCTGGTAAAAGCTATGTTGCGTAAAGCACTGTCTTCACTGACAGAATATACACATGATCTGAGTTCTATTTATGATTTTAAAGAGTTGGGAAAGTTTGTGAAAGCCCAGGTGCCTCAGCCATTCAAGGTTATATTTAGACATGAAAAAAACTGATCTGACTTTTAAAGGTGCTGAGCAAAGCACCTCCAACTGCAGTCAATTAGTGGCATATATAATTTCAAAGTGCATCCTGGCCACACACAAACATAAAAATGCAGTTGGCCAGATTGTGAGCTAGCACATAAGCTTTATACCAGTTGAGAGCCCACCCTGATATTTCAAGAGATTTTGCTGTAATTATGTATGGTTTTAGGTGGCTTTCAAGCCCTGTTTGCATTTTTGTATGCCCTCTTTCAAGCACAGAACAAGTCCAACATCCAGAGGAGCTGCTTGTCCACTTTCCAGCCCTGGCTTTGTTTTTAGGCAGTTGAAATGTTTCAGGCCTTCAGCACCCCCAAACATAATCTGATAGCAGTGTTACCATGCACATGGTGTAAGCATTGTCATTCAGTGAGCTGAAAACATTACCATTTAGAGGAAAAAGAAAGGATTTTTGTGTGATCTAAATGCACCATGACACACACAGAACCTGCACTGGATATTCCAGAAACACAAGCAAATAGGACCCTTCAGAGAAATTTTTTCACCAGTCATCGGAGAGACAGGAACACCACAGATCTCTTCCTAAAACAAATCTCTCTGTGTGTGCCCTTTTATTGTTTTTCTGCAGAACAGAGACATGGATCAATTTCGCAGACATTATTTCAGTAGCCACCTCTGGGAAAGAGTTTCTAAAAATAAAATGAAACCTATAGTTCTGAAAAGATATTACAATATGGATGATCAAGGTGGACAAATTCTACTTTTTTTTTTTTTCCCCTTGAGAAACTTCTGCGAAAAAAGCTCTTACTACTCAAATCAGGTTTTGAACCTCATAGCTTCTCCTATATTTCAAAGTCCTTTTTACCTAAGTGAACAGGCTATAAGAGAAAGGAACTGTCTCACTTACACTGTTTCTGCATCCTTATGTAGACATCCACCTGTACCAATTCAAACAAAGAGGAGGCAGAGTACATCTGTCTACCCTGCAGAGCCTCTTAGCTGAAAAATCCTAGCAGTTTTTCTCTTACAGCATTTTAATAAAAAATCAGAAGGAAAGGGCACTATCTATCTCACAACACCATCTTTTCTTCAAATTCCAGACATAAATCATATGTAGCTTCTATTGCTTCCTTTTCCTTTGCATTCTTTACAGATGTTGCATCTCTAGAAATACTCCTCTCAAAATAGCCACTTTCAATTTTTTTTTTTTTCCCAGAAATGTGTTTTCAATTTTTATCTCATTATTCCTGGAGTTTAAAGGGAAGCATTAAAGACGACCTAACATAATAACTGTGTGTTTTGTAAACAGACACAGAGAGAGGAAGAAGTGTTGGCAAATAACAATGCAGGCTGGAACACAAATAGAAGTAATTTTAAAACCAGTTTAAAATATAGTTACAGCTTCAAAGAAAAGCAATCAGGTTTAAAAGCAAAATCTGTTCAAATGATGTTAAAATTTTATGAGTTTTATTATAACACTATCCTCAGACTAACATGCTCCATATGCACAGCAGAAGTGTGTTTCCAAACATTTTAAGTCTTGTTAAACAATCTGACTCCAAAAGTAAGGAGAAAGTTGAAGGAAATAGGATTACTGGAAGAAATATGGAAATGGTCATGTTGACTATCAGAATCTGGACTATGGTAAAAGACAGGGACTGTTTTAGGGAGAAGAGCTCCTACTCCAGATTATCAAGATGGACTAAGTCATAAAAAATACTATCTTAAGAATGGTTGAGAGGATAACAATTCTGTTCTGTGTAAGTCACCAAGTTTCAAAAGCTATTTTTCTTAATTGGCACAAAAGCAAAACCTTTCAAAAGCTTGTGTGAAATACAGTTACAAAGAACACTGCATTTTCAGATAGAAAATACCAAGTTTTTGATTCAGGTCCCTCTGCCTCTTTTTCTTTCATCAGAAAGAACCAGTAAGACCAGCATCTCAAAACTCTTTCTGCTGAACTTGTTCGTAAATGATGTGTGTAAATGTTTGTGCTTTAAAAAAAATTTGCTTTTTAGAAAAACAGTAATACACTATTGAGAATACAGTCTGCAATTCAATTACAGAATGAAAGTGAGGAACAGAGAAGGCAAATGGCTGCTCAAGGTCACAGAGAAAGTATTTTGAACCCAAATCTCCAAGTAACACAATGCTTCAGTTACAAGAACAAGCATTCTCCCACTGTCCCTAAAACCGATGAAGGTGCTGGAAGTACACATAATTTTTCTCAAAAGCTGACAACTAATGTAAGAATTATCACTTGCTGATAAAGTGTTTGAGATCTTTCTTCAAGAAATGTATTATTTATGCTCCACAAGAGAATTTATTGCTATGAAGACGGTCAGCACCTAGACTGTGCACCATCAAAATGCCTGTGTGAGTGTGAGGAAAGATTTCACTGTATATATTTCTTGAGGGTACAAGGACATAAAGGTAGAACTTGACCTCTGCAGGGGTAATAGATAGGAAACTTGAAACATGAACATTTCCTTATGAGACTGTCTAATGACAGATACCTTGCTGAGACAGTCTGGTTTTAAAGTATGCTGACTTCTTAGGATCAGAAGTATAAAGTGTGCCGGATGCAGATATCTTTAACTCATGATCTGCCTGGCTCTTCAGGCAAAGTCTTGTAAGATTTTTCCTAAGAAGAATAAGCAGGGAGTTTTTCAGCCAGTTAACCTGCAATAAGAATTATTTTCTTCTGTCTCACATGAACACGGCGGACTTCACCCAGTACAAGAGTTCGGTTGCAGAAGGCAAACTCTCAGTTAAGAGCTGCACCTCAGTCTTGCATGGGGCTGCACTATGATATCCCTGCCTGTCAACACCTGGGCAAGGGCAATGGGCTTGCAAAACAGCAGCCCTTATGGTTGAGCCTGAACTCTAAGAAGTGGAGAGGTGAAGCAGCCGCCTGTGGGCAGAAAGGCCTCTTCTCCACAGGAGGCAATAGCTGGGGCAATCCTAGAATCCCAGGCCATACCCATGGCACTGCACCTGCCATTGCTAATTCACTGAATGGAATTTGGCCCAGTGACTCACGGAAACTCACATGCAAACCAAGGATTTGTTAATGCACAGAACTTCAGAACAGAAGCTGCAAACAGAAGTCCCCAAATCTCAGTGCTACTCCCCTGCTCTCTGCTCCCCAGCCATGGTCACTCTCCCTTACCCATTCCAAGCCATGCAGGTCTAGCCACCACTGGTTTTCAAGAGGAAAGGGCAAATATTGCTCATCAAACTTCCTTCCTAGAAGTTTGTTTGCTAAGTGGCAAAGCCTCCTTTCTTGTCCCTAAGAGACCACCTTTATTTCAAAGGGCAAACAAGGGATTCCCCACTTGTCCACTGGAAACTTGTTAAATCCTGTCAGCAACAGATAAGAGCCAATACTGTTGAAATATTGGCAGCACATCAGTCCCTGCTACTACCAGAAGCTCTGTTTTCCATCTTAACCAGGTATGGTTAAGATAGACATTCATTAAGAGGTAAGCCTAATCTTGACGTCTTTAGGCTTACTATATTACAACAATTTTAATTGCCTACCAGATGTGGGAGATCTAAATACATCTACTTTTTCTGTGTCTTGTAACTTACCTGCATATAATTCTAGCCAGTGAGGGTTTGTGAAAAGACATATAATTCACTGTAACAGTCCCATCCACTATGCTTTCCCCAGCCAGCCCACCATGAGAGCAGTCGGCAACTATTCTTCCTAATTTATGGAAGTCCTCTTCTACCCCAGATCTTGCAGTTCAAACTCAGTCACATCTCCCACTGAAATCATGTTTGTTTTTACTGAATAAAGGTTATGGTGTTTGGCTCACGTTTAGAAAATCATTAATGGTTTACATCTGAATTAATTAGAGAGAGGGGATAGTGTTATAAATTGCTCCTTATTTTGGCATGTCCTCCAAAATATTTACCTGTTTGAAACACGTGTGGCTTTTATGTTTCTGTGTATTAAAAGAATTTGCTCAGCAGCTGGGAATGCTGCCATTTTGTGAAATTGGGTTAATGCATTCAGCTACAAAAAAAGATACTAAACTAGTTCATGGGAACTTATTTTAGATTAAAGAAAAACAAAGAAATAGCCTTTGAAAGACCATTCAAAAGAAAAAAAGGAGAAGATTGCTTTTATTATGCAGGAAAACCTGATGCTATTTCCTTTAATTTCCATGAACAACACATCATTTAAGCTTTTCTATCTCCTGTCAGCTCTGTGGAAGACCAGACCTAGGAAAGAAATCCAGGCCAGCAGGCAGAGCATCATTTTGACTGCCCAAGCCTGATTAAAAGCAGAATAATTAAAAGACTCTAAAAACAGAGAGAACCACAAAAATCAAAGCAAAAGAGCAAAAAGTTTTGCCAAGTCTTGGCAATGAATAAAGTTGAGATTCTTAGTTCAGGATCAGCAGACAGTCAAGGTTTTAAAACCGGGCAAACCGATAAAATTTGATCTTTGTTGGAGACAAGGACAAGATGTACGGAAAGACAAGGAACACCATTTGAACCAGGCTGACGTGAGTTTCTCTCATGAGAAAGTGGCACTAAACAACAGAAGTGTCATGAGATCAGGTTAGATTTTGGATTAAAATAACAGAACAACTGCTGTTCATTCTTGGTCTTTACTGGGTTGGGAATCTGAAAACCCAGGGGAACACTGAGCGAGCAGGGCTCAGACAGGGATATTGGATTTGGGATTCCCTCAGTCTCAGCTCAAGGCTTCAAGGGCATCAGAGGCTCTGGTTACAAGACAGCAGCAGCTCTGGCAGATCAGGGGCAGTTGCAGACTTCATTTTTAAGCCTTGCTTGTCTTCCCTGGCCCAGCAGCACTTGCTAACTATCACAAATTCACATAGGCTCGTATTTATGCCTGTGAAATGGTAAATCACAAACTTTCGTAGATTAAAAAGAAATGGCTGAGTTGAAGCAGTAGAGAGGACAGCTGTAGGCCATCTTTCTGCACTGATTTTTTCTCATGGTGATTCCAGATAGCCACTGTCAGCTCTCAAAGTGCTTTCCAAAATAGGCAGTCTACCATTGCTACAGCAAAAATCATGTTACTAGTAGCTTTACTGTTAATTTTGGCCATGAACCTAAGGCGCAGATTCTTCCTTACCCCACTTGCAATCCAAATCAACACTGAGCAAAAAGCAAAGCTGTACGTGCAAAAGGAATTCACTCATAACTGCAGAGTGATATGAATTGTCCTCTGAAATTCATGATGGAAATCACTCTGACTTTGCAAGCCATTTTGTGAAAATTGCAAAGGAAGCACTGTGACTGCGGTTGCCAGAGAAGTGTGTGTGGGGGGTGTGTATATCTGACACACGCATGTGTGTATACAGTGGAAGATGCCTTGCTTGGTGCCACCATATGTTGTTTACCTTTGCAGGGGCTCATGCTGGAGATAATAGGCAGCAGAAAAGGAAACAATGGCTTTCTAAAGAACTAAATGCATTAGTGAAGACAAACAGATGCACACAGCAGATTTCACTGCCTCTCATAATCAAGTTCATAATGCTGAGTTATCAGCTGCACTGCAGAAGTTACTTTCTCTTGCCCTATACCCAGGAGAAAAGACCAGGTATTTCTCGACCCAGGCTCATTAAAACAACTGCTTGCAAGTTTAAGGAAGCTCATGTGACTAAGCTGTTGTTGCAAAAACACTGCCTTCAGCTACGATCCCCAGTGGTTATGGCATTAAAATTATACCAAACACAGAGCAGATACTGACATTAACACAAGCCTGGAGCTTGTCGATTTGCTTCTTTGCAGTGAACAGCAGTTCTGATGCAGACCACCAGTACTGCTGTTTGAAGAGACTGGAGTAAGGCAAGAGGTGACCTAACAACTCTGACATACACCTCTGCTGATAAGTAATAGATTCAGCTCCTTTGATGTTAACCAAGGCTTGATAGAGCCCAACTTAGCTGGTCAGATAAGTAGTCACCATGTGTATACAAGATAAAAATGTGCATTTGGCAGGGGGAGGGGGTCTGATTTCTTGTAAAATTCGAGTAAGTTTTCCTGAAAAAGGCAATTTATATTTTTCCCTCAAGTAAATATTACAATTTATCTGTGCTTTGTAATAAAATAGTAATATAGCATTATGCTATTCTTCATGTATCAGATTAAATGAACCCTGATATAAGGCTTTCTGCAGACATACTATTTTTCATAGTTACTGAAATACAAGTGTTTGACTTTCTGCCCGCTCCAAAACTTGCATTGTACTTTCTCACAAGCAATGAAGTGGGTTTTTTTCTCACTCAAATTGCATGTAATAAAAGAGAGGCAATTGCACTTTCACAAGAAACTGTAAACACACTGTTAATACAAGCACCTACTCCTTTGAAATGTCTGCTTCTTGGAAGGCAGACTGTGCTATTTTGCCGAGTGTTATGTCAATACAGAGAATCTGACGTATTTCCAAAAGGTGGTCTAGAAAAGGCATTAATGCACAGGAATGATCACTAAGATATTTTTCCCTCATTTGATACAATCAAGAGAGTCCCAGTAACTCCAAACCTGCAGTGGATGCTAATTGACATACTGCGGCTCTGGAACCAGTTCCAGGTTTTGATGTCAGCTGTCCTTTACTCAACCATTACTTCTTCAGCCCTGTGGGTTTGTTTTTTAAGGTTGGAGGGCTCATTATTTCCTCCAGCATCAGCCTGTAACACCCATACACATTGCAAAAACCATGAAACACAGGCAATCCTCTGTATCAAGGTGCCCATCTCTAGAAGCGATCCCAGGCTGCCGGGCTTTTATGATGGCTAGGCAGCCCTGTCTGATGGTGTTACAACTAAGTAAAGCACAGTTTACCATGGATAACATGCAGTTAGCATGACATTTTGCTAATGTCACAACTGTTTTAAGGTCTGATGTTGCCAGTCACTAATACGAAGTGGCAAATGCTTATTCAGCAACCTGAAAGTAATTAAAAAATTGTAATTATTTGTCAATATGTGAAAAGGAGCTGACTATAGTAATTGGACAAAGGAAGAAAATGAGAGGTGAAATTTTGTAGAAGTGTTTTTCGCTAGTTTATGTAATTTTTGTAATGTTTGTGAAATTTAATGACACTGTTAAAACTGTCTGGACTCAAGGATGCCATAAAGTATTCTTATCACTTTAATCTTGGTTTTGTTTTGATAGCCAGAAAATGTTGAAGTACAATCCAGTTATATTTATAATTTTCATCTTATTTAAAATTTGATTTTATTTACATTTTAATATTTTGGCAGGTACATATGTAAGGTGCTGCTTGCACTGTTTCTTTTCAGTGAAATGACATCAAGCAAAGCTGGGTTTTTCTGCACCAAAACACATATCAAAATGATAACCAACTCTCTTGAAATTATTTTCATTAGGGATTACTTTGCATGTCACACCTGAACTTAAAGATTTACCTGATAATATGGAATAGCACTTGCATACTAAGAATTTGTTGGATGCTTCAGTTGAAAAGGTTCATTAAGTTGAAAGAGTAAGACACAATTTTCCCTTGCATTTAAAGGATAAATTGTCCCAGTTTCATTCAGCTGGGTGAGAAGAGACTTTGCCTGATCCAGGTTAATACTTAGGTCTGTATTTATGAAACAGATTAGCTTTATTCAGGAAAAGCCAGTCGTAATAGTATGGCTACTCACCCTCATTATTATAGTCAGGACACCAATTTCATCTATTTGTGCCACACTAGTAGAATCAGACCCAATGTTTTGGAATTATTTTGTGTCCTGCCAACCACATTTTTCTCCCATTTGCAAGTAGCTTTTCAGTACAGCTATGAGGCAGATTTCATTTTTTTAAGTTGTCCTTCTAATTAAATTTGGCCTTAATGGAGAAGAAAAAAGCAAAGGGAGAAAAATAATCTTTCTTGGTGCTTCTGCCCGCAAGGTACAACATGTTTTTAGAATTTAGGATAAGGAAAAGCGTGCTGGATAGATTCCAGTTACTTGAGTTATAGAGGGAATATCCATCCCCAAAATAGCTTTCATGGTTGTTACTTGCCTATTGACACAAATTAAGAACAGATTGTTTTTCATTCAATTTCTGCTTTTCTCAGGTCTCTAATTTCATATTTCTGCTATAGCTTCCCCATCTTATTCCCTCTTATTCCCCACCTCCCCCACTTCCTTGCACACTGCTATAAAAAGGAGCATTTTCTTCCTTATTCAGTGCTCAGAAACTTGCTTCAGAGCTTGAATATGACTAATAGAAAATAATGTTTACAAACTTAATTGAGGGAAGAAAGGTTTGGAAAGGATTTTCAGCGTGCATACTTATGTTCTGATGTGGCTTTGTGTGATTGTTAGGGAATATCTAGTTAATTCTATAGAAAAGAAAAAAAAATTGGCTTTCTGTACCTTTCTGTTTACTAAGAAACAAAAAGAGTTTAATCTCATTGAAATATTCACCTTCCACAACTAACAGTAAGTATGGAAAAGAAAAAGAAAAATACTTGGTAGATTTACAAAGAAACTGTTTTTAAGACAGTGCTAGGTGACATTATCATACCTCTGAGTAAAAGGATTTGTTTTTAAAATCAGGCACCAGATCTGGAAATAAAACTGTTTTTTTTCCATCTTCCCTGCCATATAAAATTAATAAAAATTCACCTCATCACTTTGATATCTACCTGATCTCACATGCCAGAAGGCCTTCTCTTCACTGCTCTCATCCTGGCAATCAGAGAGGTAAGTGGACTGTAAGAGGGCACAGATTTACAGAGGAACACATGACTTTCAATGTAGAGAGGATAAAGAGGCCATTCTAATCATTTATGTGTTACTTAATATTTTTTAACAGCAACTTCTGCACTCTGTGCCTGAGCACCTTGCATTGCAAGTTAACCAGGTTTTCAACATGGAGCTAGAACAAAGAGCACATATACTAGAACTTGCAGTACAGGATCTCTAAAAGCCTTGCAGGCATTGCTGAACAGCAGCTTGTAAAGGAACAGCCCAACTCATTTATTTCTCTATGACTTGACAGTTTAAACAAAACATAGAAATAAGATTGTTAATATTCAGTGGTAGTGAACAGCTCAAGCTTGCTCTAGGGTAAAGGAACACTGCAGGCCTATTTCTGTTAAAGGGCAACTTAAAATGTTATTCTGAAATCACATGTATATAATAAAATAAATGCATCAGGGTAATGAATAATTATTTTCTAAAGTGTTGTTAAAAGTATAGGATGAGAGATTGTATGTTGTTGGCTTGGGTTAAACAACAGTGGAAAGAAATTCAAACCAAATTTTGAAGATTTAGCAAACCATTGAGAAATGGCTTAGAATGTTTTGGAACTGCTTAAAAATAGATACTACAGATCTTTACAGGCCATTACGTTAGCATAAGCCATAATGTTAAGAACCTGCTGTAAAGAAGCCTACAGCAGTTTCATAACCATGACCAGACATGGCTTGTATTTAATAGGCAATCAGTTACAGATTAGTATGACAAGTATACCTTTGTCTCTAGATCAAGCCGCCAACTTCTTTCATTTTATTTTCTTTATTACAATTTATGAAGACATAAGAGAAGAATTAAAATGCAAAGGGACAATCTAGGTACAATTGCCATGTCTGTGCCATGCTGGGTTGAAATCCCTCAGTGGACTCTCTTGCATCATATAAGGCATTTGCATGCCTCTGGAGGGTCATTTAGTCCTTATTTCTTTATGTAAATTAATGCAGTTGTTTGGTTTGTCAACAGCATGCTGTCAGTTTTTAAAGTTGTTTGCAGTTGTTTGAAAGAGCATTATGTTTAGAAGTACAGTGCCACAGCAGGAGAATTCTCTGGAGCTATGTCCACAGCTAAAAATACTGATATGAGGAAGAAGGGGACTGAAAAAGCCAGCCCTTTATGACAATGTGTAGAACAGGGTCAATTTTGTTCCAGAAAAGACCCTGGCTGGGGTTATTTATTCAGCTTCTGTTGAACATCTCTCTCACAAAATTGGCCTATCTCTGCATATGAATAAAGTATTTTGTTCCTCTGGACTCCTCATTAAATGAGAAGCAACTGGTCATGCCCATAACTGCTATTCAGCTCCCACCTCTCCTATTAAGTATTCCCAGGCCACTAGGTCTGTAGTTAAGTAACATTACCATAAATTTTCCAGGGGAAAGACTACAGCACAAACGGAGTCCTGGAGAGAAAGAAAGGTGCCCTAGCTAATGGCTAGGCTTACACACCATGTCCGGCAACTCCATCCATATCCAGGGGACTTCACCAGCTGCTAAAACCCTGTTTGCACAAGGCGAGGTCCTGGGGTCAGAGAGGAATCTGCAAAGCAAGTGTCATGACACCTTTTGGCAGAGTTAGTGCTGGGAGAAGAAGAGACAATGTAAAACTAATAGAAATCAATAGATTTAAAAGTACTGAACAGCACTAGTGGAAAAACTTAAAACTGTTCTCTCAGATATTTGTGCAACCTGCTGAGGGAACTGTATGCTAAAAAGTCTCATAAAATGAAGGTTTAACGGCTCAGTCTATCTTGTCTGCTTCTGGTATAATAATCAGATTTTACTTCAGTGTGGCTCCTTTCTCAGAGAAAAAAATGAGAAATCTTTACTTGTGCCTATATCTGCCTTCAGCAATGACTTTCCATGTACTACTAATAAGTGGTGTTGAACAGACACTGTCCAGCCCCAGAAACAGAAAACCTATAAACTTATCAAGGTGCTGCTGCAACTGAGCTAATCAGTGGTAGGCCTAACGAGCCCACATTAATTCAGTTTTCATGCTGTTAGGACCCAGGCAAGCACATCTGCAGCACACAGCTGCACCAGCTCCCTTCAAACCCTGCTGTGCTCTGCTCCACTTTGGCATACATAGATGTCCTCTGTGGACATTCTCCATCTCACCTATGTGTTGTAAGCTGTTGGGGCAGTGAAGGGCCGGGGGGGGGGGAGGGGGGCTCTCC
>VZTL01055976.1:0-10452 GCA_013400535.1 Scopus umbretta | reverse complement strand
TTTGCCTTGTGGAATTGAATTTAGAACCCTTAAAATTTTTGATGGATTGTGTCTTACAGGATTAGGGAACACCTTTATGTTGTGGATGCAATTTTTCTAGTTGTATAAAGTATTTGGAAAGCAAACTATGAAAATGAAAGGGTGCAATTGTACTAAAATCTTATTCAAAAGTTATAGCTATCCAGTCTACCAAGTAACAGATAAAAATATGCAATTAATGTGACCAAAAAAAAAAAATAAAGCCCTTATCCCTTCCCCTCATTCAAGGGTAGTAATCTTTTAGATTCAAAAAATGTTGAGGCTCACTTGTGGGAAGGAAGAAAAGAACAGGAGAATAGAGGGTTTTTTTTTTTTTCTTTCTCCAAAGTCTTTGTCATGCAAAGAATTGTGGTCCAAAATTCCTGGATGGGTTTTCCCTGTGATGAAGAGTTTGTGCATGTCTGATGGTCCTCCTGAGGTAGCTGTCCTGGTAAGCCAGTCCTTCTGATAGCAGCGCACAGGAGCAGCTGCTTCTGCTACAGCAGCAACCAGGGCAGTGAATGCATTCATGTATAATTTCTGTCATGTTCAGGCTTTGCTCTGCTGTTTCTGGGTTGTCACTGCTCAAGTTAGTTGCTGGCCTTGGATGGACCGAAGTAGGTGCTGCTCACACATAATGAGTCCCCAAAGGACTGTATTACCTGTACTTACCCAGGTAAATACAGGCTGATTAACAGAGAGTAGTTATTGTTGTTTTATGAAGAGAAAGGCAGGTGCTGAGGTCTGGGGCAGAGCTGGAAGGTGAAGTCAGGCCTCCAGGCACTGTGCCCCGACCCCAGTCACCACCTCTGCCCACCCGGCATAGCCGCAAGCTTCCTACTCAAACCAAAGCTGTGCATGTACTGCGTGCTTCCAGCTTTTTGGAAGCCAAAGCTTCTGACTGCTGTGAGCACACAAAACAAAGCACAAACACCACTGCCTTTTTTTAGGTGTTCTGTGACTGGTCAAAACCGGCTATTACCTCTCATGAGCATGAAAACATAGAAATGTAGTTTAAGAGTATTCATTCCCTCTCCCTAATGCCACTGTTCAAAAGGGTATGTTGAGACAGAAGGGAGAAACTGACTTATTTGAAGAAACGTGGGCTGGAAGTGAAGCTGGCAACTCCAGACCAGTTAAGGTATATGATGTTCACAAATACTTCAGCAGTGAGGGCCAGACATGTGGCAGACAGCAAAGCATAACGAAAGTGACAGGGGAAAAAAAAGATTGGCAGGTTTAGATATGTGGAGAGTTCTTGACTTTCTTTAGGCAACATATGATTTGCAGCTTAACCTGTAGAAATGCGTCTTTTAATATAGTCATCTACTTATCACGGATAAAGCTTATGACTCCCTATAATTCAGGCTTATTAATGCATCAAACACACAGTTTGCAAAATAGTCTGCCAAGAGTAGAAAAGCAGGTAAGCTCACACGGTAGTGTTCCTCATGAGAAGAGTAGAATGGAAGTAACTGGAACACTGCCCATATTAAACCCAGGCAAATTCTGTTTATCTGTGCTTGTCCTCCATACTAATGACTCCATACCAGAAACCTATTATATTCAAACAAATTTTAAAAAGAAAGAAAAAAAGTCAAAGCAACCACACTGGATGAATGACAGTACACAGAGTTATAGACATCCCAAACCAGTTTATTTAGAGTTTCTTTCACTTCTGTGTGGAGGTCCCATGGCACTGCTGGGAACTCTGTTCAGTAGCGTACTTTGTAATTCACTGACTGCGATTTTCTGCGTCTATGTTATTAATGGTAAGTAGTTGGTAAATGTGTAAATCATTGCACATCGAGATAATACAGAACAGTACCCACTGTGGTATTATAAATCTCTAAAATTGATTCTTAAACTAGCTGAGATGTAGTCTAGGGTTGCTTGTTCAGGCTTAGTTTGACTTATCAGCTATGATACCATCTGTATTTGAAGAGAAACAGCTGCATTTTCAGCTACGAAAGCTGACTTGAGCACTTTATAAAAGAGACCAGTTGAATCAACACAGATACAATCTCTTTCATATTCATTAACTGTCCCAGCTGAAAAATGTTCCAAAGCAAATAAATGAAGCAAAACCAAGCAATAATACAAGTGTAGCATTTCAGTGAATGGAAAATTTTCTTTCTGAAACCATTGAGATCCTTCCCCATGCCAGTGACAGAAAACATTTTATCCAGGCATGTGAGTGACAAATGGGCTCCTGGAGGTCTTCTAAAGAAAAACACTATTCTCTGTGTCTGTGCACTGCTCCCTGTCGCCCAGACCTCCCAGGGCACAGGCTGGGAACCCGCCAAAGCACACTGGCTCCAAGCGCTCAGTCCCCTCAGAGGAGGTTTGGACTTGCAGAGGGCAGGTGGTGCCACACCATGCACCACTGTGCCCGCCAGGGCCTATCGTGTTTCTGGGGAGCGACCGCTTCCCACATGGCTGTCCATCCATGTGAGCAGAGGCAGGTAGTGCCCAGGTGCTTTGTCCTGCGACAGCCTTCCTGCAGCACGCTCAGGACTTCCAGTCTAGGGACTTCGCTCTCACTATTAAACCCTCTTGAAGGCAGCTAGGTTTATTTCAGACTGGGGGTTTTTTTAGGGAAAAAGCTGAGATTTCCAGAAAGATCTTCTCTTTCAACTGGTTGCATTTGACTGAAAGTTATGTACCAGTACCCCTCAGAGAGCAAAAAGAATCCAGACCCAGAAGAGGCGATTTTGCCTGCTGCTGTTTTGGTCTTTTGCCCACTGGAGACTAGGAGTCCCAAAGGTGGAATCTCATACATGCCTGAGGCTAGCTCCACTCCTGAGGGCCATGCTGCACATCCCATAGAATGGCATGAAGGATCTCATGCAGAACTGCAGCCAAGGAAGACAAGAAGGGACTAGCCTTGCAGTTAAAACCCCTCTGATGTTCAGGAGGCTGGAAGTGTGGTCACCCTGGGGAGTCCAATGTGCTTCTCCTCCGAGCAAGAGCTCTGTCACAAGCTTAATTTAAGAAATATTAAATCAAATAATTTTATTGTCCCCAGTCTAGTACGCATTGACCAAAACCAATCATGGTATCAAAGAGAGAAGCAAGTTTAAAATGATGCCTGAACACAGGCTTGGAAATCACAGCAAATCCCACACTCTTATCTACTGATTGAAATGCAGGCACTTGGAAAGCGTTGAGGACAGAAATCCTCTTTATCACTGTTCATTATTACTACTTTTGCACGTGCTGAAGGGAGATGAGGGAGATGATTAACTCGTTATGATCTGAGATCCCTGGGCAAAGCCCTCCAGGTAGCTAGCCAGCAGCTTCTCAAACCTTTGCATGTAGTGCTGGCTGATGGCACAAGTGACCTAAATTCATCTTTCCATAAAACATGCTGGAATACTGCTGACCTTCCATGGGCCTTTTCCAAGCCTGGATGATGCTTCAGTACAGCCGTTTGTATCAGTCCACCTCACCGCAGGACGGAGACTAAACAAAGGGGATGAGGGGCATTTTTGTTTGTCTGCTAAAGACACCTGTCATCAAACACTGAACACAACAGACATGCTGCCAAAGCTCCTTCCTCCAGACAGCTTCATAGAATGAACACATCCACTTACCCAGGGAATTAAAACTTTCAGTGATGTTTTTATGTTGTACATTATGTGGAACAGAAATCTTAAGTAATGTGTCAAAACAAGACAAAGGCGGCAATTTGTTTGCTCAAGCAGGGACAGGCAGAACAGAACCTCCTGTGTCGTGAATATCATGAAACTAAGTGTAACAGCATAGTCTGAAACCTTATTCCTCTGCACATCTTTCCTCTTACAGTGTTTACCTGGCCTACTTAAAAACCTCCCTAAGTTTCAATTTTGATGGTTTTTCTATTTTCCTTTTTAAATACAACAGGCAGAATTCTTTCTCCAAGGATAACGTAAAGCAGGATGGTGCTGCAAATGACCGTGTGTGTTGGCAGATTGGAGACTTCAGAGGGTGTAGTTTCCAATTCCACTCACAGGGCCTGACAGAAATTATATGAAGCATTGGCAAAGCCAGGTAATGTCTTTACTGAGCATTTTAATTCAGTACCCTCATTTTAATGAGGCACAGGGGATAATCTTTATTTTGAAAACCTGATGTATTATTCATACAAGATGCACACCCAGCCTTTAAACTCAGCTAAGCAGTAGAGACTGACCAGAGAACAGTGCGTAAATACACTGCTCAGCTGGAAAACTAGAATTTTTAATAAAGAAAAATGAACCGTGTTTCTGCATATATTGTATCTGTTTCATGTAATACACAGCACAGCATTGTAAAGGAAATGAGAATGATCAATTGTAGCTTTGCTTATACAAGCAATGCAAGACAGAAATCTACTTTCCTTGCAGACACTCCAACTGGAGAGTCTTGTGAGCTATTACTAAGTCCAGTAGAAACCGATTTCTAGTAATATCTGTGACACCTACTACACAGAACTTTAAAAAAACAAAAGTGAATTTAAGTGCACAGGTATTTGGAAAATACACACATGGTTACAAGAATGGATTTGAATTGAAAAGGGATGCTTCTTGGCTTGTAACTAAAGCATTTTTGAATCTGTGTTACTACAGGGGAAGCATAAAAGGAGCCCAATGAAGAGAAATTGCAAAGGGTTATTGCACAACTACTTCTCTTTCCTGCTACCTTCTGGAAGAATAGAAGTGAGATCTCACTCCACTCCTGACAGACCTGAGATGACACCAGTCATCATCTCAGCAGGCAACTCATCATGGGTGGCTGAGAATTCCAGCTAGCTAGAAAGCCAGTATCATAAGATGGTGCCCCAAGTGATGAGACAAACTACCATCTGCTCTGGGTAAAAGGGTGTGGGCCAGGAAGAAAACATGACTGGCTGCAAAGAAAAGACTGTAAGGAAATTATTTTGTTCATGTTGTCCCTGTGGAACTTAGAGTCACCACACTGAGAAGTGTGTTCTTGGGTAAAATACAATACTTGGACACTAAAGTCCCTGACAAGAGCCAGTACACGAGGCAGAATGGTAATGATAACCAATTTGTTGTTGAGGTAGAAGGGCACACAGGGAGAAAGTCAGCTGCCAGGCAAAGGATCCTCTCTTCATTACTCCTTGATCACCCGTCAGGAAGTTATCATTAATGCACTCCAGAGACTCCCTGGATTGTATGTGCCTTGTAGGGTTGTCCCTCCAGCAGTTACCAGGGTGGCTGCAGTCCTTGTGAGGGCCAGGACCTGCAAATGTGAAGCTTCTTGAAGTTGTCTGAGAAGGCCTTATCTACTTACACTTCCCAGTCAGGCAATCTGCAGCAGACACCCACTACAAAATAGCTCTTATGTTGGTGTGCTCACTAATCTTGGCCGACAAGCTCTCAGCAGTCTCACTGCCCATCTAAAGGCAAAGCTCCATCCATTCCCACCACTCTGTCATAGGAAGGGCTCACATAAACTCGCCGTCTTTGCCTTCTTGGCTTGTTCCTGTAAAAAGCCTGTATTCACCCATGGCTGTGGTCCTGTCACATGAACTCTCCCACCACATCTCCATGATCCCAGTGAGACCATAAACCTGCAGATGCAGACAGACCTCTAATTCCACCTGTGTGCCTCCCAGTCTGTGAGCGCTAGTGTACAGGACTTCTGACAGTCACGCAGTCTTGCTGGTGTCCCAGAAAGGATATGGTAGCTTTTCTCACAGTGCTGTGGTATTTAGACTGAAAGCTCTAACATGCAAGGGTTTTGTTGATACAGCACAGGCTGTACAGAGTCATTCAAATCAGACTATTAATATTTTCCATTTTGGTAATGGGATATTACTAGGGACCTCTCTAGAAAACACACTTATATATGTACACACCTATAAAAACAAAATAATAACACATTAGCCAGAAATACCAATTCATAATAATGACAGGCAGCATGCTAATGAAGAGCTAAGTTAGCTGTCTCTTGTAAGATTCAGTATGTCTGCCTGAACAATAAATTATTGTTGCTTTAGTGCATGTTTGTGAGAAATGCAATGCCACTTATTCCCCACATGTATTAATTTGGAGTATTTGTTATCGTTTCATGTTACGAGAACGGCTGCTCTGAAATACCCACCTGATGCACCTTACAAATCCCCAGTGAAACCAATGGTGCAGACAAGAAATAAATACACTTTTGTGTTTGCACCAGGAATCATTTAATTTCATTTCTTGCTTTTTTGCTTTTGTGGAGATGGCCAAACACCTGCCTGCTGGTGGGAAGTAGTGAATTAACTCCTTATTTTGCTTTACTTGCATACATGGCTTTTGCTTAATCTATTAAACTGTCTTTATCTCAGCCCATGAGTTTTCTCACTTTTACCCTTCTGATTTTCTCCCCCATCCCAGGGGTGGGGAGTGAGTGAGCAGCTGCATGGGGCTCAGCTGCCAGTCAGGGTTAAACCACGCAGAACCGTTCTCTGTAATAGGTGTTCTCTCCCCTGACCCAGCAAAGGCTGATATATCTGGACACAGTTAAGATAACATGGTGATTTAATTGTCTGACTCTACCTAGAAATCAGGTACATAGACATCTGGGGACTGATGATGCAATCACACTGCACCTGCACCTGTTTGCCTTGGCAGCTTTCCAGCACACACACAAAAAGATAATAATCCAGTTTCTAAAATTTCTCTGTAACAGAAACACAAAATAATTAGAGAAGGGCCACAGAAAACTATTTCTGCTGGATCTCCAGAACAAAAACAACAGAATTTTCATTTGCCAACCAACAACACTAAATTCAAAAAGTAAGAAAGAAAAAATCCAGACTTCTGTAATTTGCAGTTATGCTCCAGAAGAGTATTTATTACAAAAACTAGAATTCAGCAAGTTTAAATGACCATGGATTAAAACAACAGCATCCACTGCTGTTCTATCTAGCCTAACACATCTTATGAATATATTCCATCACTTTCTAGGGCTATGTAAGACTTCATGACCATTAGAAACTTCAGCAGACGTGTCAACTGTATACAAAATCTGACAAATAAGAAATCTGGAGAATAAGAAATTAACTAAAGTGATAGAAAAACAATTCCTTTACATTTTCCAGATTCCACTTTAGAAATATAGAAATCTTTCCACTTCTAAAGAATGTTATCAAACATTTTCACATTGAAAATAAAATTTTGCTTAAGCTGAAGACATCGCTGTGTGTTTCAGGAAACACTTCAATAATATTTTCATTGTTATGGTCAGTAAATAGTTTGATGAAAACACCATAAAGTTGATGCAAAGAAAGGAGAAATATCAAAACACTATTCATTTGTAGTTTGCCAAACACTATTAATCTGTAGTTTGCAAAAAAAAAGGAAATCCCCACAATCTCTGCTGCTAGCTGAGAACAAATGGGCATGTTAAAAGCAGGTACATTAGTTGCATTAAAAACATCTTTTGACAGTTTATGTCATGTCAACAAAAAGGATACTCAGATTGTTCTGGTTGTCAAAAAAAAAGAACAAAAGCACTAAGTATGCTGTCATGTTCGCTCCTTATTAGTATTCTATTAGTTTCATTATCTGAGTGGTTTATGTTTCTGTGGTTTTTTAGGGCCATCACCAAGTAAGACTAGCTACACTTAGCTACACAAGGACTATTTGGTCCTGAAATAACACAGTAGGAAAGATTAGAATGAAAAAGCTGTATTTGCAAGAGGAAATACAAAAGATAAAAATTCTGGAAAATAAGAGATCACTAGTAAGTTATAAGTTAAAAAGACGCTGTCCCCACATTGCTGACACCGCCTATAATGTGACTTCTCTCCATAGGACAGTGAAAGGCAGTACATCTGGCACAGTTCAAATTACAAAATATGCACAGTTATTCAGAGTTCCTATATGAGATATTTAAGATTAAGATGTAACTACATTCTAGAAAACTGACTGAAAAGATGAAGTTCTTACTGGTTTTTTTCATCTCATATAATACTGTTTGGTTCTCACGTGTGTAAAAAGAAGGGAAAGAGGTCAACAGATGAACTATTCAATCAAAAGCATGGAGCATGGGATTAGGATTCCCCAAATCCTATATTCTCTGTTTCAGGTTCATTTCTTTTCATGGCAAATTTAACAAAAGATTTCTCACTCACCCTTTCATTGCTTTCCCCTCCTTGTCTACTAACCTGATCCATCATTTACCACACTTAAGTTATGCCAGTAGAAATGTTTGAGGAAGCTCAGTGCAAACCAGTTTGACGCCTCCACATAAAGTCCCCAAGGAGGTAGCAGAAGTCAAATTTTAGTGCTTACACAGGTCCAAGCACAGGCTCCTAACAAGCATCCTGTCTTGAAGTGACAAATTGGTTTTTTGGGGAAGTCAATTCTTCCATTTAAGACTGAAAAACAATTGGAAGAAAAGCAATAGGAAAGTGCCACTGACACTGCTTGATAATGCTGAGACTATATAATAATTCTCATACTATTTACACAGATAAGGGGGCCAGAGAATTTAGCCCAAATTCTTCCTGAAAACAGGTTCTGGAACAACTCAAAGCACCTTGCAGAAAATTTACTTTGAATTTGAGGTCCTGGATAGTGACCATTGCCATATTAAATCCCCACAAAGAGATCCCCAAGACATTCTCCCTGCTGGATTTAAATGTGGTAGACCCAGTGTGCAAGAGGTAAGTTGTGAGATGGCATTATTCTGTTTACAGGAATTTCATTCACAGGATAAAATTGACATAGCTGACAACATGGAAAACTCTGTCACTGCATAATCTTCCATCTCATGGAAAGGCAAGTAGTTTTTTTCCTGATTATTTTTGGTAGAGGGAAGACTCCTACTGCCTTTCTTTCTAGATTGGTATCTGGAATAGGACTACGGAGTAAAATTTCAAGATAGTGTTGTAATAAGATATAAGTACCACTGTATACATTCAGTAATTTTTATAAAAATAACTAGTTTTTTTCAGCTCCTATCATCATCAGGTGTTTTCATGGACTGGGTTTCTGTACAATTCTCTGGTCTCTCAGGTGTTTCCTGCAATCCCTGAGTACTAAAGCTCTTTCTGTTTTTCTCTCTAGTCTCTCCATTGCATTGAGACATCTGCAGACTTATGCTCCTTATTGCCAGAAAGACATAAGAATGCCTTTCTTCTCTTCTGTCCACTGTCTGAATGTTTCATTTGGACTCTAACATAGTCAAAACTTTTTTATATCCAGCTGAAATTTTCCACGTCACTGAAAACTTGAAAATATGTCAAGTACTTTTAAAAAACCCACACATGTGTTTGTATAATTGAAAAGACTTTTTCTTATTGCAAACACCCAGGCAAAAATTTCAGCAAATTCTTGAGGACAGCTTGGTAACGAGTGAACACAGAGGTGAGACATGAACAGTATTTACTGTGAAGAAACTTCTCTGCTTAGCCTAGCTAATCATTGTTTTTAGGACATGAATTTTCCTTTTTCCTCATTTGTCCCTTCCTTTGTCCTTGGGATCCAGTGATTTAGTGAAGCTGGGCAAGGCTTCTCCTTACTTTGAACAGCATGACTTTCCAGGAGATCACAGTTAACCACATTCTCTTTCCAGTGAGCTCATCGCAAGGCTCCCAGCATCACTTGCGACTCTGTTTGACTCCAAGTACCTGGAAAGAGTTTAAAGAGAGAAACAATCAAAAGTTGTAACCTCCATGCAACTTTTTAGTACTTAGTATCACAGATTTGCCGGTGCAAACTTATCTGTGTAGCTTGCCCTGGGCAAGATTGTCTGTCTTTCTGAGAGTTAGCTAGATGGCCCACAGAAAAGTCTGAAGACTCATGTCATTGAAGGAAGACCTTTCATTAGTAGTAGAGCAATAAAGCATCTCTTTCACTGTGCATGAACAACAGTTGGTTTGCTAAGTGATACTTGAAGGTAACTGTTTCAAGAACTTATAGATCTCAAGACTCATACCACTGAAAAATGGCTATGCCTACCTTACTAAGGCAACAGTTTGTCTCTTTTGGGAAATATGTGACAAACAACCTGTCACTGAGTCTGGATTTAATCCTGTAGTCTGGAATATTGCAGTGAAAAACAGCAGCTTGTTAGCAGCAGATGTCCAAATTTAGGTATCATTTGCAGTGAGCCAGGCTGTGGAAATATTAGTAATCCACCACTTCAGAAAACATACTGATGTCTTCAGACCTGCAGCAGAGAGCCCTAACACTTGCATTCAGACTGCTTCATATGCCTACTTTACTAACATAAAAAAGGAGCATAAATTGATACCTATTCAAATGTGTGCAGCTGCTCAATGATCTCCTAGGTGACAAACAACATAAATAATGAGACCCTAATGAGCATTTGACCTCCTCATGAAGAAAAAAAGGAAGCTTTCCTGATGATAACAGTGGTGTAACTGTGATTGCACACAACAGAGGTCTGCTCTGGGCAGAGATGTCCCATCACAAGCTATTTGTCAAACCAGCCAGC
>VZTL01055974.1:15550-32572 GCA_013400535.1 Scopus umbretta | reverse complement strand
GGGGTGGTGGCGGGCGCGCGGCCGGCCCGCCCGGCGCGGGAAAGGGCTTGGAGCCGCAGCCGTTAAGCGGCGGGTTGCGTCACTTCACGGCCGCTTCGCCCAGGGTGAATAACGTCAGGCCGCGCGTGTCACTTCCCTGGAAGCGTAGGTTACGCCCCTGTCTCCGTACTGCGACTTCCAAGGGGACGCGTGAGTTTGGGGGTGTCTCATCCTGCGTGTTCGTTCTGGTCCCTGTAGCCATGTACAGGAAATCCAGTCATTCCAGAGCGTTGTAAGTGCGGAAATAAAGGCCGTATCGTACTTTCTCCCCTGCCGGACACCCGTGCTACTGACCGTGGGGTCTGTAGTGTTTGTATGGTGTGATTTCAACGTACAAATTTAAGCAGGTAACAGATTTTTTCAGTCAAGTTCAATAAATATCAAACCAACGTGCAAATGCTTATGCAGGTGAACCTGGGAATATTTTTGTCCGTGAGGGTTAGCGTATTTGCATCTATACTAGCCTTGCTTTAGAGCTCGGAGATCTTCAGGAAACAGCTCGTTTTAGCACTGATGCAAACAACAATGGAAAGTTATATGAACAATTCTTATCCCTTTAATGGTAAGTTTGTGATTTGACATATGCAGCAGCCGCGGTGAGTGGCAGTTAAAAAGTGAAAAAGGAACAATCCTTAAAGGATCTCCAAAGCCACGGGGTGCTTTATGGTAGTAGTGCAATAACGATTTACAATAACCTAATGATTATGGGATAAGATTCATTAGCGAGTGCGTGTATTAGAGTAATAGTTATGGCCTGGGTGTTAATATACAGGTTTTCGTCAATCAAAAGGCCAAAAAGGTTTTGTTTTGTTTTGTTTGATTTTTTTAAAGCATCGATAATATAAAATACTCTTGGACTAAAAGGATGGAAAAATTACTTTTAAAAATTATAAGTGGCTATTCGTAGCTTACTACTGATACCCTGGGTAACAAATATGTTTTGAATTAAGCATTTGGCCACGTAATGCTTAAGTATGGGGTTTCCAGTAATGAATTAGTTACTCTGTTGCTTGAACACATACTGTTCATGCTTTTTCTGTTTGATTATCATATCCTCTCAATGCTAAACTTGCTTCATGGTAAAATATACTCCAATTTACTCAGTAACAGATTCACTCTAAATATCTGCCCCCAGTAACTGTTGCAGAGCAGGGGAGCAGAGCTGGGGAATGTCACATTTGCAGCTCTTGAGTTTGAGCTGTATTAAAACCTATCAGTCTTTCTCTATAGAAATCCAAATGAAACCAAAACAAATTGAGCTGAAAACCAATGAAAGTGTTCCTGTATTAAGCAAAACCTGAGAGTATATAATTTTTTCTCTTAAATCCTCATCTGACAAATTTATTTTTCAAATAAAAACCTAGACTCTAAGCCGAAAGGCATCTTTCTGTAAGGTCACAGAGATGGGGGAAGGAAATATAGAAACTCTCCTGTGTTCAGAAGGACTATCTTTTTTGCTTTTTAAGTACCGGAGATTTAACCTGCTTTCAATTTTTTTCTGGGACCACTTGAATTACCTTTAAGAGGTCTGGTATTTCAAAGGATAGGCTATCAGCATTTTCTAAAAGTACAGGCAATTAAAGTTCCTCACAGAGTAACTAGAAATGTAGGCACTCACAGACAGGAGACATTACAAGCAAAGTAATATGTCTTCCTATTACTTTACCCATAATCTTCCAGTGAATCATACTCTAACTTTATTACAGAGTTCCTGAATTTAGCTTCTGCTTTAAAAGAAGTGAATGGGAAGCAAATCCAGAATTGGTCATGACACTCTTGTCTAAGGACAAAGACATTGAGCCAACGTTTCAATTCTCCACTTGTGTATTACTTTTTCTGATTAATATAGGGGAAAATTAAGTCCTGGTCCTGATGTTCTCAAGTTGCCTGATATTTTTTTTTTCCTTAACATTTTCTTAAAGGTTGGTGAATATTCTAAAATTTCAGCTGAAAGAGCAACTACATCTGTAAGAGTATTTTGACTCAAGTTTGAATCTACCCTTAGGGTTGAATGGCAGTCATGCTTTGCTTGCAAAAGCATATCCTCTCCAGTGCCATCCAACGGCAAAACATTGCAGCCCTTGCAAAGAAGTCTCCATATTAGCAAGAGTTCTTGCCGCCGGCAGTGCTGCGGAAAGTCATGATAGTGACACAGAAGTTACTGACAGGCTGACACTGCATATTAATCTGTGGACAAATGGTTCATGGTCAGACCGTTGTGCAAGTCACTTGAGCCATGTTCTGTACTTTGTTCAGTGGGTGGGCTTGTACGTAGAAACGAAATTGTTTAATTAAGGGCTATTCACCTACCCACTGTTTCTTTATGGTAGTTGAAAATTATTTCGGATGCTTTCCTAAGTATAACTGATGAGGTTAAACAGAAATTATTTTCTTGGAACTAGCAAAATTATGTCTTTCACTTATTTTTGCTGTTGAGTGCATTCATTGCCAAGGCTTTCATCTCTGACTGTAATCTTAGAGCTCCAAACTGATGCTGAATTTTAGTTCTTCCTCTTTTCTGCAAACTCTCATTCCTGACAGCTATCCCAAAGTTCCTACTGTGGTCTCATGATGAAGGCTTCTCTTTACAATTCTTTCCTCTCAAACTACTCTTGTACTTGCCCTTTGCTTTCTCTCCTGTAACCACAATCTCACTATCTTACTAAAGACTTCTTTCCTTGAGTTCATCTTGCATAAAATTCCTTTATATTGTCCTCTGAAAGTATTCTAAAACCTCTCTTCCCCTACTGCTTTAACGTAATCTTTATCTTCCACCGTATCATCGCCTCACCTCTTTGTTCCATTTAAAATGATGCCAATAAAATCACTGTACAATGATTGTACACTGAACAATGTCCCATTGTTCTTCTTCATGTCTATCTCAAAATCCTTTGATCTTTTCCATGAAGTTTAAGTGTATCTCATTGTCAATGAGGCTAACCCAGTCTGGTAGTTTGCCTTTTCGACCTGTCTCTGATCCTTGCTTCCCTTTACTTCTTCCTTTACTTGCCTTAGCCTGTTGTCTAATGCTGTGACTGCTCCCACTACTATTTTTATGCCTTTCCCCGTCATAGTCTTTGACACAAAAACTATCTTAGTATGTACCAAATGGGTTCCTTCCCTACACTTGGATCCTTCCTTCCTTAAAATACAAATACACCTGCTACTTTTCGGCAGTGAAACGTTTTAAAGATACTTGAAATACATTAAAAATAGACCTCTGCTCCATGGGCTGTGTCTGACCCCATGTGTGTGTCGTGTACCCTGACAGATCCCTGAGGAGGGAACTGGACATTTCTCTGTGGATAGACGTGGGTGGTGGTGAAAGTCAAGTGACAAAGTCAGTTGCGAAAAGGGTTGGCCTCTGAACTACACTGTCTTAACATCAAACTACTAGTACAAGGATCAAAAACTATGAGGACAGGCATATTTCTGAATTGCACACAGCAGAGCTGGATAGAAGGCTAGAAGTTGCTGCCTCTCCGATGTTTACTTTGCTGCTTTTGGGGGGATTTAACCCCAAATCAGTGTGAGTCAAGAGGCCTACTTCAAAATTGCTGAAAAACTTCCAGTCAGCTAGGACGCTACATGGGACATCAAACCCTAGCTCTCAATAAACTGAAGTGCCCAAATTCAAGGGAAATGAGAGATGCTGCCAACCACTTCTCCAAGAAGCAATGTTTCCCAGCTCTTGTTATCTACCTCTAGAATTAATGTTGCATTTGGAAAAGTAAAGTTAAATTGGACTTGCAACCCTGAAAAAGTTGCCAAATTCTGGCACTATTTGCCTTAGACAAATTTTAAAGTACCAGGTGTTCACAGAAGAAAGGTATTTCTTCAAAAATTAGGAAATATATGCGTATATCCTACTATAGTGAAAAAAAAGAACAACTTAGAAGTAATTATCTCATTGCCAGCATTGACATTACTACTGGTAAGTACTTTCAGGACAAAGGAACAAAATAGAGTGATGTTTTATATGATTAAGTGAAGACAAATACCAGTTGTACGTTACAATAATAGTAGGGTACTGATCTGAAATTTCCAGAATTCCAGAACATTTTCTCCTTGCTACTTGGGACAGTGGGCTTTTTTGTGTGTGCATGCACGTGTATGCAGGTTGGTGAAGAAGATTTAAGTTCTTTGCTATGTGTTGTCATTACTTCTGTTACCTGCTGCTTCCAGCTATTTCAGCCTTTGAAACTGATGCAGGATAGTGCAGAAATAAGTCTTTCATTGCCCAGGCTTCCTGATTCTGATAATGCTGAATTGAGCTTTGCCAGTTTGTTAAGGATCATTGTCAGTAATTGATTCTACAGGCTATGACAGTTCTGCCATCGGGCATCGACTTCCAATGCTAGCATCACTTATAGAGGTATAAAGCAGAAAAAACTCCACATAGATACAAAAGCACATAACTAATACAAGGAGAAACAGACCCTATGTGTAGACTGAAATAAGTGTTTGTGTAACTAAGTGCAACTGGTATTGGGCTGAAATCTGAGAAAATGTAATTTTAATCATATATGTTATTAGAGGTGAGTCAGGTGGTACTTAATTGCAGACGGTGCTGAAGCTGCATTTCTCCCTACCCACTGTGGCATTTGGACTAAACACAATAACGAAGTTGAAGAAAATAAGTTGGATTTGTGTGCTTAAACTGGATATTGAAATAATGAAGTAATTAAGTAACTGAGCTCATGCTTTTGTAGTGACTGCTGGAGTAACCAATGTTTCTCCGTCTCAAGCATGGTTAAACTATGGGACATGTGAGGCCCTCATTGATCTTGCTTTGTGAAGAATGTATCTGCTTTGTCTAATACTTTAATGTATATTTTGTATGTGATTTTACAGACAATAAAAAGTGAATAAGCCAGACATCTGTGCCCAAGAAAATGAGGGAGAAAATTATCATTTTTTCAAAATGATTCGTGGCTAATTTCCCCAAAGAAAAAAATAAAGAAACCCCAGAAACCCAGTGAAAGCTGCTGGATTTTTTTGTTTGTTTGTTTCATCTACGTTGAAATACTTTTAAGCAAGATCTGCTGTTGAGATCTCTGCAGGGCATTTCCTTTAAGTTTTAACTACCCAAACACAGCAAGCAGCATCAACAGATGCAGTGGGCTAAGATTAATATTAATCCACAGGTGTAAATGCTGTTCCTGAGACAACCTTACAAAACTATTTCTATTTTAATTTCTTTAATACCCACTTTGCTTTACATGTAACTGCAATGATGCTTCCTTACTTGTAGTTTTCCAATCAGCTTTTTCTAAGTTTCTTTTAGAAATCCATTGTTAAATAAACTTATGGGCTAGCTGCATTACCTAATGCTGTGTCTAGCCACCTCCATGTTTACTATACTCTTCTTATTTCCCTTTACTGTTCTTCAAAGCTACATGCTTTAATTCAAATACAGCATGTTTTTGTACTTGAATTACTCGTTCACTAAATGGCTAGATAAGGTGAAATTGTCAGGAAATGTGTTCTGTGTAAGTATACTTTTTTGTATTCTTAAAGAAAAGACACATGTTATTGTTAAATATCTTTGTAACTTATAATTGTAAAGCAAGCTATTTTTGCTGTACTTAACCCATGGTTTTAAAGACTGAACAAAAATATGTTATTGGTCTGGGGTAGGTGCATGTCCAAGAGGTGAAAAAAGCCCTTCAGAGCAAATGGAAATGTTTTAGTACATCAAATATCCTAAGGTATACTGGGTTTATGTTCTAGTTACTCAAATTTCATAAATATAGGAAATGTAGAACAAAAATTAACAACTTAGGGATATCAGTATTTTTCAACATAATCTTGTGTAATAAGACTCTGATTTTTATTTTTAAGCTTTTATTATACCAAGATAAATGTATCTTTACATTCACAAATACATAACCTTCTCATAAAATTTGTCTAGACTCAAAAGGACAATTCGGTAGAGCACTGTTTTTTTTCCCATGAAATGGTGTTTTCCATAGTGAAAATTGTGTTCAGATATTACTTGTGACTGTGTAATGGAGTACAAGGAGAGATTATATTGTATAGGAAATGTATTAGTGGAATGGGAAAGAAGGAAAGCATTGATACAGGAGTAGAGAAACTGATTCAGTCCTCCCTTTCATACACCATTTATGTGTGCCATAGCGTAGCCAACAGTGAAAGGAGCACAAAATATTTTAGCTGTGTCTCTCTTCTTCATACCTGTTCAGGGAAACGGAGACCAAGAATGGGCAGTGTTGGGCCAGCTTTGGTGGGTGAGAAATCTAAAAGGAAATTAGAACTGTTTATTTAGCATATTTTGGCAGTTATTAGTCACTTTCAAAACGTGACCTCATCTTTTTGTAAAGCAACCAGCCTGATTAATAGAATTTATTGCATACTTCTGATGTTTTAGGCCAATCTTACTGTCTCTTGACTAAACCCTCATATTCCTCTCCAGTCTGTTTTGTTCTTTCTGCCAGGTACGTGTACCTTAATTGCATCAGGACACTGTGTTGGAGTTTGAATAGTCTGCCCTTAGCCTGAAAGGGACCGTGGCAATGTCTTTCACCTGGGAAGAATCACAGCTGCTCATGTTAACTGAAAATAACACTCAGACCAGAAGATGAATACAAGCAAAAAAGCTTTTCTCTCCCCACGCCTGTTTTGATTCTCCACTGCACAATTAGGCTGGGATCTTATGCAGGTGTTGTTGTTAATATCTCCCAGTATTCTGTTTCTGTGGGGAAAAGGGTGGAGAACTCCTCATTTGTGTGGTATGGCAGAATTAGGCTGCTTCTTTCCCTTGGTCTCCTGATTTTGTGGTGGGATCCTAGTTCATGCTGCAATGGTTTCATGTTGAGATGGAATGAAAAGAGGTATGTGATGGTCTTCTTGGTGTTAATTCTTGCGGTATCTGTGTGGTTTGTTTGCTTTTGTTCAAGCCACGGTCCTAGAGATAAATGAAAATTTTACTTCTGACTTTTTTTCTTTAAATAAAAACTTTTTTTAATTCATATGGCTTTAAAGAAATACTTGAAAGGGTTACTAGAATCTACTATGTAGATGGAGGATGGAGCTATTTCTCCTAGGACTAATTAGTGATGTTTTTGTAAAATATGTCGTGAAATTTTTCAAACTGGGCATGTAACCCTTGAAACTGGGATATACAAGTGAGGTAAAGGCCTGAAACTTCAGGTTCAAGTATATGTATTTCTTTGTTTCTCCTTTCCTACTGGGACCCAGGAAGCTGCCTTAACAAACATCAAAACAGACTTTATCAAAACTTATTTCTGTTTGTTCTCCCCAGAAGTTTGGTTTGTTTACTGTCAATGTTCCTGAAACACTCCTCTCAATGCATCCTGTTCTTTGCAACCTCATACCCTCAGTGGAAGTATGAACCACTATCATCTGGATTTCATAGGGTTTTCTATCTGCTTTGTATTTTCATGGATGTGAACTACTATGTGATGTTCAGAATCATGCAGAGAGGGACCCTCTTTATCCAAAAGCTACTATATACAGGTCACTAAGGTTATGTGGATTTTCAATATGCTTTAATTACCTGCATAGATATTCCTAGTGTGTGTAGGTAGCTGCTTTCTGTTGAAATGAAAGTGAAGAAAGCTGCGTTTCCAGGTGGAATTGGGCAGTAAGAGCAACTTGTCAGTGAAATCCAGTACAGGTGTCATGGTGTAGCTTCAACCCTGCACTGGATTTTCTCTCTAGGAAAGGCTTATATAGCTGGGTGGAAGATAGAGCCGAATAACAAGTTAGGGGGTTTTGGCCCTGTTCTTTCTGATATGCAAAAGCAATGCTGGTAGTAAGCTATTAGAGATCTACTGTAGGTGTGTGATAACAGCTGGATTACAAGTCCTCTGCTCTTCAGTGCTGTCCAGGTCAAGAATTTGGGCCTGCTTGCAGTGATGCTGGTTATAAACAGGCTGCAAACTATCTTAAACTGTTTAGCTTAAGAAAGTTGTCAAAAAGAGGAGAGCAAGAGTAATCTTGAAATCTCGCTAAAAACAAAAGCGTGAAATTCATGGTACAAATGCTGACTATGGCTTGACTGATGCAAAATCAGACAGTGCTGCTGTCCTCAGTGGTATCTTGTATGAAGAATTTATCTGTACAGAATGATGACTGTTTACGATTTTCAGTGCTATCCTTAGAGATGGAGGATGCATGATAACTCATTATTTAGTGCCTATGAGCTTACTGTCCTGTCCCCGTATGTTTAGGTGATTTGAGTACTGGTTATTCAGCTTAAGAAAATGGACTATAATTCTTGAACCAAATGGCCACATTAGCTTTTTATAAACTATTGAAAATGTTCATATCAGAAAAACAGTGAACTTGTTATGAATAAATGGATATAGAACAGAAGGTGCTCAGACTTTTTTTTAACTAGTAATGATGAGGAAACAGTAAACACATGAATAAAAGGTGATTGCAGAGCATTCTGTAGATGAGGTTGCAGAAATTCAGCTGGAATGTTCCTTAATTATTTTAATTTTGTCCTTGTAACACCAGACACTTCTCACCAAGAATAAATGATTTGGATAATGTCACTAACTGCCTTGGGTTTTAAATTCACTGAATATTTTTCCCTCTTTCAGTCTAAAGGAAAAAAAATAGTATTACTATTGGCTTCTCTACGTAAGAAAGCTATAGAAGAATTATATCGTGTTCTTTTGTGCCTCATCCCCCAAAAGGCAGGGGGTGAGGACGAGGGAGGAAAGAATGAAACTGGTTCCCAAACACTCAGTCTGAAGTGTTGTATGTGTTCTTGTAACAAGCTTCCTAAAATGAACAACTGTAACTATGTTTTGTATTCTGACTTTTTTTCCTTTTCTAATCTCTTTCTTCTGAGGAAAAAAAAAATACCTTGTTTTGTAATTTTGTTTTGTTGAATTCTATTCCTGACTTTTGGCTATAGCTAGTTTTTATTTCATGCTTCAGAGGAAAAATTATGTCATACTACTGCAATAAAACTTGTGATTTGACAGTTCTTCCTTTGTGTCCCATGAGGCAGAGGAGAATGGGATGAAATGGCTTATTCCCCTTTCATTGCACATAGGTGCAGAGGAAAGATAGGCAGCTGTTGCTTCATGCAAAAGAATCTTTGCTAAGGGCAGGGCTGCTGCACCTTGCTCATCAAGGAATTATCCCTGTATCCTCCCTTCAGGTTCTACAGATGTTAGTTATGCACAATGGCTCCTAAACCTCTGGGCTGTGTCTTTGTACCCAATTCAGTGCTGATGGGGCTGACCCTTACATTTCAAAAACACTTCCTGCATAAATGACATCATGAAGAGAACGCTGTGACTACTTTATTTTTCCTTAGTGCTTATGCGTACTTAGGTTCTCCTAGAAAACTATCTCTGGTAAAGCTAACCGAAGTTTACTAAATGAAAAGCTAGCAAAAGGCATTTCTTCTCTAAAACAGAGGTGGTTGTACAGATGGGAAGCAGTGTTGTTGACTAATGCACTACTTAAACAGAATTGTGGGGTGTACTTTTTTTTAGTATTAGATATGTCTTGGATATTTCAATGGTCACTATTAAAATACTAACTGAACTTCTGACATTCCATGAGGTATTTATCCTGTCTTTTGAACCTGGAGTCAAAAGTGCTGATATCCATCTCCTAAATCTTCCTAGACCTCCATTCTCCCAGTAACTTGTGTAAGGTCACACTGAGTAGTGGGTGATAATCTAGGGAGTTCATTCTGGGATCTTCTGAACTACAGCTTGGGGTCCAAGTTGCTGAGCTACTCTTCTTTCAGCAGTAAAAGAGCAATACTGTCAAGGTAAGTTTTGAAACAGTCCTAAAAATAAAGGTCAGTGTTTTTACAGTCATACTCGGGAAAGAAAATCTGCCTAATGTTTCGAAGGTAGAAACAGTCCTGGAAATTTTACCAGAACTGTTGCAGCAGTAATTAAAATGCCACTGAAAAAATACTGAGAAACATCCATGTTCTATACTGCATCATGTTGCTATCTCAAAATTATATACCTTGAATAAAATTATCAGCTCTGTGGGGGGTTTTCAGAATAGTCAGATGGTTAATCAACAATACTTCAAGAAACTGAAATCGTTCCTCTTCTCCATTTTTCCTTCCCTTGTCTAAAGATTGGTGCAGTAAAAGAATGAACTAATCTAGTGCAAGTTACAAATTGGGTTTGCGTTTTGAAGCTGCTAACGAAGAAAAGAGCAACTGCAATGCAATAATCTACTGCTGTGGAGGAAATGAGGAGAAACTGAATAATCTTGGCTTGTCTCCCCTGACAAATTCAGGAATTGGTAGAATATTACTTTGATCAATGCTGAAGCCACTAAATTATCCTTACGATTCATGCACCACAATGTATGATTTAAAGTACCAGAATGTGTTAGCCAAAACCTGTTCAAGTCTTTGCTCTTGGGGAAAGGAAAGGAGGTGAAACAAATAATTTGCTGCAATGTTAAAGAGATTTAGAGTAGTATTTTGCATTGCTTCTAATACCTGCTTTGTCTTGGACACTTACAATGATTTCTCAAGACAAATTTAAATGCTTTAAATGAACATTAGAAAGGTTGTTTGCTCCAAAAGTATGTATGTATGTTTGTTTGTTTACTTGTATGGCCTTCAAAGTGCTTTAGGAACTTTACAGAGAGCTATTGGAAGAGGGAGCTTCCTTGAATAGCTTGCAGCCTATTGAAGAAAGCAAGTGGTGGCCATGCTCTGGTAGCTGTGCTTTCCTGTCAGTGATGTGGACTGGTACCTGCATCCTCTTTGAGGATTGTGGGTGTGGTTTAAGGATGGAGGTCACCAAGTATATCATTCAGAAGTTATTTTTGAGAAGTCTTGTGGTTTGCTCAGCACCCTCAGCAGAGAAGTAGGCATAGAATCGCAGAATCATTTAGGTTGGAAAAGACCAGTTGAGTCCAACCGTAAACCTAACACTGCCAAGTCCTCTGCTCATCCAAGATAATACAAGTGCTAGAATTCACAAAATACAAGAGTGAGGCCGTGATGGTCTATGTCTAGTTTATATTAATTTTTCTTTTCTTTCATGTAGTGTTATGTTTCACTGGAAAATAGCTTTTACAAGAGGAAAAAAAAAAAAGTAATCTTTTCCAGAGCTTTCAGCAGCCTGCCACAAATTTTGTACAAAAACATGCAGTTGAAACTGAAGTGTGTGCAAACAGTAGCATTTGCTTAGTGACACACTTTTCTGAGTCAGAAGAATGGTGTTTGGTTTTTTTAATATGCAGTTCACCTGTGCAGGGCAAGGTGGAATATGGTGGTGTTCCTGCAAAATGAGGTTTCTGATAGAACTACACAATCTTTTACTTGTATTAAATGATTTGAGTAAGAATAGGAAACAAAACTGCTATTCTTCTAGGTACCTCTTCTCTTTGAGTATATCACCAATAAGCCTTTGAGTAAGGTGTTGAAGAATTCCAGTTGCCTTTGTTTGCTTTAGTATTTGCCTATATATATATATATATATTTTATTTTTTTTTTCTGAAGAAAAAAAAAAAAGCTTGTGATAGGCTTTGGTTACTTGAACAGCCCCATTCTAAATTAAATGGATGCATTTTTGTTTGCAGTGGCTTTTTTCATAAGGAGGCAGATACAAAAAGAGCTCAGTATACTCTTCTCCACCCTAACAGATTTTTACAAGTGTTACAAAGTTATCTAGATTCTTATGACTTCTGCATTTTGTTTTTTTCGTGTTAATTGCTGAAGCCAATATAGGACCAAAAAAAAAAAAATACCAGAACTTTTCGTAATGTTTTGAAGTATACATCATTAAAGTCAAAACAGACTTTAAGTTTCACAATAGACAAAAGTGTTTCACTGACAACACTTTCTGTAAAACCTGAAAGAACAAAACATCCAACTCTGAATGGATGTCAACTTATAGGACAACTTCCAGGGAGCGAAAGGGGGCAAAAAACGCTGATCATATTTAGAAGCTAGTAGTTCAAAGCACCATTTCTCTACTTAGACCTCTTACCAAGGTCTGGTAAAGTAAGCAGCTATAGTAAAGTGTGTTCCTTCAGCAATGCCCATGCCCTCCCCAGTGAAAGAAGAGGAACTTGTGTACTTGTGACTCAGCTGTTGCACTTCAGTGTAAATTGACCCACAGTGCAGACTGTGGGTCTCTGGCTAAGACAATAGGCTGTAAACTGGGACAGCTGGGGTCTGAGTGCTTATTCTGTTTTTTTCACTCCTGCTACGAGGACAGTAACTGCGAGGAGCGAAGTATAGGATGAACAGCTGCAGATAGTAACACAATGAACTACCACAACCATGTTTACTATTTTGTTGCATCTGTAATATTCATATTTCTACTATTCAGTGGGAAGGGTAGATGCATGTTAATGTGTATCAGATCTTCACAGGGCTGTGGAAACTTTCCAACCACTATTACTAACATTTTTCTGAATGTTCACAGAGAAATTCTACTAAAAACTGCTACAAAAAAATAATATTGGTTGTGTTTTCTTCTAAATAAAAATCCTGAAAATCTGGGGAAGTTCCCGGAAACGGGAAGAAAAGCGAAGGTCTCTTCAGCACTTAAACAGAATGGGCAAAATAACCTAGGTAACTGAGCTGGTTGCCTGGACACTGACACCAGGCAAGATGATTGAGGCTGATATGGGATGCAATCAGACAGTAATGTTAGCAAAGCTAATGCCAATCAGCATGGTGCTATGGAAAGCAGGTTACCTGTTGTATTTTCTTTTGAATTAGATGGAAGTGCTAAATGAGACAGTCTTCCCTTAGATTTGTGTATGACACAGAGCTTGGATGCAATGTGAATTTCCTTAAAGCAACATACATGCAGACAGCAGATATGAAACAAATTAGAATGATGTCAGTGCATATAAAAGTAACTGTAAATGTGTATCCAGTTAGGCAGGTATTTTCTAACGGAATTCTCTGAACTTGAAATTGGTCCTTTTTTTTTTTTTTATGGGTGTTGTGGAAGCATAAAATCATTGCTGGCTTAAAGCGGGGGAGAAAATGACAAAAGCCGGTACTGTGTGCTTCTGAAATGGAGAGTGTAGAGTGCTTGAAAGCAGTGAGGTTTTAAGATGCAATGTATTAGCAATAATCATTGCTTAAGAAAGTATGTTTTGGAGGCTAAATACATGTGCTACACTGATATAGAGGTTTCCAGGTAAATAAATCTGTAAATGTGTTTATAAAAGCATCAGTGGCAAATATCTGATCAATTTTTCTCCTTAGAAAGATGTCAATGTTTTATTACTGTATGCATTGTGAATTGCCTTTTCCCTAGTGTGTAAGACACAGATCACCGGTGTTATTAAGAATACCTTTATTCATTGGGTAGTAATTAGTAGGTAACTGTTCAAACAAAGCATGCGCTTATTTGCTCATGTAGCTTGTGCACGCGTTCACTCATAGTACCCTTGGTGGAGCCACAGCTGATGGGCCAATCCCAGCTGGATGCTGAGATGTGGAGGGGTGCATTTATGCTCCAGGGGCTGCTGGGCAGCTGCTTGGAGAAGTCCTTGGCTCCAGCAGGCCCGTAGGTATCCCTGTGGCTTCATTTCCGCATGGTCTGGTTTGCACAGCCCCTTGCTGATGGCTAGTGTGTGCTAGTGGCATTCTACAGGTTGAGTAGAACTTCACGGCCTGAGTTTGTCAGTCCTTGCAGATACAACAGGACCATCAGTCTCCAGAGCTTATCAGTGCTTGGGAAATTGTCACATGCTGCCTTCCTTCAGAAGCAATGGGAAAGGAAGCAGTGTTGTTTGCTTTCCTAAACCTTCAGCTGCACCATGTGTTTTGCATGCCTCTGAAAATTAAACACCACCTTTCTAAACTTCTACTGTGTTTAGAAAGACTTGAAAACAAGCAAACACCCCCCCCCACCCCCAAGCTTCAGAGCCCTTAACTGGTGCTGTTGAGCAAGACCCAGTATTTTCTTGTGACTTTTAGCAAACAACAAAAAAATCATACATGTTGCTGGCGAATTAGAGATCTAATTTATGTAGTTATATTTATGTGAAGAGGTGCAAAAACTTTCAGAAATATCGAAGCCACAATAGATACAACATTTTTGCCATTTCAGAGAATAAGCAAAAAATAACTTTGGGGAGAAAGAAAAGCTGCATGCTTACTGAAAGTGTTGACTTTTTGTTTGAGGGAAAAATATCACAGTTGTAAGTTACCTGTCAGTCCTTCCACTCTGTGTTTTGTTATGTGGGTTTTGTTTTTTTTTCCTAAATTTTGTTCCAGATTCTCAGTCTTGTCTCAAAATTGGTTTTTGAGTGGTTATTACTCGCAGACTACCAGATAATGATAATCCATCAAAAGCCACGTGGAAAAGGTTGGTATGTGTCACGAATTTTATGAACCTGTTAAACCCTTTTTTACTGGTTTCAGTTACTTTGTTCTAAATATATTATCAAACATAGAGGACTCAAATCTTGGCCAGAAAGAGACCTGTGCAGGTTTTGTTTTGAAGACAAGTGACACAAAGGAGCTGCAGAAAATGAAGCGTACAGTCAAACAAGAGCTGTAGAAATGGATCTCAGAAAAAATTTTGAGAATGCCTTTGGGGTAAGTGCTGTCTGGAAAGGGCCTTGAAAATAAGGAAAAATAAATTGTAGCATGCCTCTTGTTCTCTGAATGTGGAGGAATTTGGGCTCTGGTACATATATGTGTGTGTGTATATATATATTTTTATTTTTTTTTTTAAATTAATGAACCGCATGAAAGAAATGACCGTACATTAACATCTTCCTCTGGAGAGAGGTGTGAGTGAGACAGGAATTATTTTCTGAAAACAATATAAATAAACTTCTGTGCAGCTCTTAGATTACATATGGCTAACCTTTTCCAAAAGTTGCAGAAGAAAGGGTGAACAAGATGGTTTTATCTTGTACTTCAGAGACATAAGAGGTATTTTTGGACAATAAATATGTTACATATCCAGATTTATTCAGTATATAATGTCCATAAGTGTCTTCAACTGAGCACTGATGTTTTAAGCTTTCACAGAGATCAGTAAAGTTTAATTATAAGTTTCTGTGATAAAGAGCCAGGTTATACAACTAAGCCACAAGAGTCAGCTTAAAAATATAGACAGGTTGCAAAAAATGTGAACATCGCAAGGCAAGATTTAACCTACCTTGAAAATACTTGCTTTATTATAATTTGAAGTGCAGATGACAAATTGCAAAGATTAAAAGGTTGGCTTTACAGAAAACAAATACAAGCTTCTTCTGTAATCTTTTTGCAGTACAGCTGATGTGGAAAATGTTGTTACTGCTGGTAATTAATTTAATGCATCTTTGCTTAAGTATTTATGATTACTGTTATAATTAGTATCTCCAGAAGTAGTGTTATAAACCATATTATGTGGAAATAAGTTGCTGATAGCAGTGGTCAGAGCAACACGAAACCCCTTGAACACTTGCAAAGGGTTGTACTGCCTGGAGCACACCGGGCTGAAGATGATGACCCCAAGGCATTTCACTGTCATGAGGAAGGCTGTGCTTCGTTAGCTGGGTCTGTCACCTATAAAGCTACTGTGGCCATCAGATGGTAACAAAAAGCAGCTGCAGCATCAAAGGCTGTCTCTCCTCCTGCACCCTTTCTGACCTGTGCCAGTAGTAAGAGAGAATACAGCACGTACCGGTGCCAGGTGCTAGTGCCAGCTACTGCTATGACAGAATGACAGGTGACAGTTTGCAGGTGGGTGACAGTCACAACCAGTGGACCAAATGGGAGCTGCTCCACGCAAGCAGCTGTTCTGTGAAGCAGGAGAGACAACTGGCAGGCAGGATGCAGCAGATGACAGGGCTACCCTAGTATACAGCTTCCTAGAAAATGCACCTACATCACTTTTCCAATAAAAAAAACACCAACCCAACAAATGAAATGCCAAAAAAAAGCGTGCCCTGAATTAAAGGCAAATCTCTGCTTTATTCAACTGCCGTAACAAGATTGATAATATTTCCTCCTTCTGTTTCTTGTGAAAAGTGCCTAATTTTGTCAGGCCTCTCTTCTCCTTTTTCCTGAACTAGACTTAGCTGCAAACTTAAATGATGCTTTACTACATGTGAACATCAGAAATGTAGTACAAATCTGAAGTGGAAACTTTCATAGAAATTGGTTAACAGGCCCATAAGCCATCTTGCATGCAACTAAGTTTTAGATATTTGAGAGAAATCCTCAGAACATCAGTTGTCTCTCTGAAACCACTCCTTTAAAAACCCAAACAATATTTAGAATGAGGTTTGGAAAGGAAGGGGTGGGAGGGGAAAGGCATAAAGACTGGTAGATACTGAGGAGGTGATTCGTACCTAAACGGCGCTGAGGTCGATTAAATACATACAGGAGTTCTTGCGGCTCAGGTCTTAAACAAATACCAGAGGCCAAACCTGTCGTGAGGACAAACGTGAGAGCTCTGTGGCAATTGGTTAAGTTATTGCTTCTGATGTCCAGGGTGGGCTTAACTGTTAAGGGCATGGAGGTAATGCTCTGTTACCCTTCAGTGGGGTGTGCCAGTCATTCTGTGGAAGCTGTACAGCTGCTTTTGATTTTAGGTGTAATGAGGCAGGTGAAGATGGTTGTGGTTTGACTGCGGCACACAAGCATCTGCGCATAGCACCGAGTAGGGGTGAGGGAAGGCAGCAGATCTATCTTCTTCCCCAGTAAATCCATGCCGGTGTAAAAGAAACTCACTGAAATCCTGTAGATCGGAGCTGCTGCCGGCAGGAAAGAACTGATGATTAGAGAAAATAATCCTTGCCTTTTGATGGCTTATTCAAAACTTGTGCAGAAAATGAAGCAAAGCATCAAGTGTGCCTAAAAGGCAAAATAGATATTTTCTGTTGGCTGACATTTATTTTCTTTCACTAGAATGGCTTTAAACATCCATTTGCTCAGGATTTTGAGTGATGTTATATGTGTATTTCATGTGTCTATAAGAAGAGAGGAAAAAAAAATGAATTTCCTGCTTGCATTTTGATTTT
>VZTL01055974.1:0-14027 GCA_013400535.1 Scopus umbretta | reverse complement strand
AAAGTGGTAGAATCTAAATTATAAACTAAGGAAAGGCCCTAATGATGCAGTACCTCTGGTCTCCAGAAGAGTTAGATGTCTGTTCAAACTTTTTTTTTGTCTGAGTAGGTGATCTGTATGGTTATGTTAAATGGGTGGTTGGAGACACCTTGTGGCCCTCTTAAGTTCCCTCCCCTGTGCGAATAGATGAAGCCCAAAGAGATGTTCCAATAGATGAGGCCACTGGAAAGAAAAGATCTGAGCAATATATAGAGTGCTCCAGAAGCATTCATGTACAACATAATTTCCATTTAAAATTTCTTCCCTCCTACTTTTTAATTGTCCTCTGCTATCAGCTGGTAAATACTAAAATTCTGTTGCTGTAGAATTTGACAGAGTCATTATACCTTCCTAGAAGAAAAAGGATTTTAAAAGCTTGCTTCTAGTGTTTTATTTAAGTACTGCAAGGTTCCTTCATGCCTGGAATTTATGCCAAAATACAGTGACTAATTATAAGTATGATGTAATGAATGAACTGTTTAATTACAACTTTGTCTTTCTGTGATGTAATTAATTATAGTTTAGTCTCCTTGAGCTAAGTAAAGATTGGTGTAACTTCCCATGCTCTGTAGAGGATGTGATTAGAATACCTCAGCTTTCTGTAAATCTCACTCTTAAGATATATCATAAAAGGTATTTTAATATTAGTCTTAAACCTAAGTTACATAAACCCATGCTTCCTAAGAGAATTCCAAGACTTCCGGTTGAACTTACCTCCAGAAAAATCACTTGTATGGAGAGGTGGTGGGGAGGAAATGAAGAAGGTAACCTATCCATGTTGTTGGAGTCCTACTCAGCTGCTGGCAAGAGTAGAGTAGCACAGCAGGCCTGGGAGGATGGGGAAGTGGGTTGCTGAGGTTTTAGGCTAAAAGAGCTGAGACTTGTTTGCTGGGGAGGACAGAGCAGTAGATGACAACAGGAAAGAAAAGAGATAGATGTAATACACAGCACGTGCCTCCAAGTGTAATTTGTAAAGTGCTTGGGTGTTTGTCCTTGTAGGCTGACCTTGTAAGGTCTGGAAAGTATTAAAGGAAAACACGTCATGCTAGTCCCCACATCCTGAGAGAAGTGAGGCTGCTGCAGCTCCTCATCCCCAGTAACGAGGCTGAAGATGTAGTCCGTGCAGGCACAAACACGTGTATACGTGGCAGTCACTCAGACTGTGGACAGGAATTTGGAGCACTCGCATGAGTACAGACAGTGCCAATGGCCTCATTCTGCTCCCTCTCTGGCTGAGTAGGATGAAGGTCTGCTAGTGAGGATCCTGTCATCAGGATGAAGCTGTCTCTCCCTGCCTGCCCTTCTGATAATATTTCTAGGTGCATGACATTTAAGATCCTGGGCTGGGAGGGGGTGTGACTGGGATTTCAGAGATAGCTTCCAGGAACAGGTGTGTATTTTTTACATTGGACCATGCCAGGGTTTAAAAACAAAAACAACAAAAAGAAAAATCTTATCAGTGTAGACAGGGCAACAATTCTCATCTCTGGTACCGATCAAAGGTGTGCTAACTGTGAAACTGTGGTTGGTATCTCTTGAAGGTTCATAAAAGAAGTGGGGAGCATGCCTGTGGGAGGCAGGGGCTCCATCCCGTCAGGCTCACTGGCACTTGAGGACCAGAGCTGGGGCTTTCCTAGGTGAGTGCTCTGTCCTCTAGGCTCTTACACAAAAAGTGAGCAGCAGGTATGGGAATAATAGCTTAGCACCTGGCTCGAGGCAGACAAAATTTCCTTGTTTCCTTGTGATCTTCGAACAGGTTTCTGTCTGAAGCAACTGGGTTGTTGCCTGCATCTTCCCGTATTTGGTCAATGAGCAAAAGGAGCTGCCTGAATTAGGCAGATTGAAGTTATTCAGAGGAAGACAGAAAGAAACCTGCCTCCCAGCGCTGACATCCTATACCCCTCAGGCAATGAACATCAGGCAGGCTGGGTTAGCCTTACTGCCATCTGTTAGATAGGCTGAGTTAACTTGTACATTTTGTTTTTTGGTGTGTTTTGGGGTGTTTGGGGGGTTTTTTTGTGGTTTTTTTTTTTTTTCTGCCAGCATATCCAGAGAAGTGTTTTCAATAACATTTGGCTGTCACAACCCATGTGAGGACAGTGAGAAGAGTGCCCTAGTTGCCATTTGAAAGATTTCCCCCCACCCCATTCAGAAATTTGCCCAGGGTAGCCAGCATTGAATATATATGAATATATTAAACTGGTATTCAGTATATGAAACTGGTATTTCTTTGCAGCCGCAATGAGTCAAAATGAAGATAGTGGGAGGCACAAACCATACAGGACTGTTTCTGCCCCCATTAGTGGCTCTCTGAATCCTGCTCTGCATCTCGGTACTCACTGCATTTCAGTCTCTTTTCTGGCACTGCAACATAAGCCTCAGCCGTCTCGGTAAAGAGTGGAGCCCTGAAAAGACAGTGTGTCCTGAGATCAGGATCCTCGGGGAACCTATTTGTAGTCAAAGGCTTTTCTGCAGCAAAGGCAGCTGATCTTTGCAAATGTGCTGTAGGATTTTCCTCCCCCGCTTTGTGAATGACAGTTCCCTAGGATTAAAGGTGTTGCTCTCCTGTGTGCTTCACAGAGAGGCAATTAACAATTTGTTTGATTTCTGTTCTTTTTTTTTTTTTTTATAGGTCTTTTCTCAGATTGGAAAATAAAAAGGTGGATGAGTCATTTTTTTCAGCTTTCCAATCCTTATTTTACCTGCTACTTTTACATCTTGTAATAAACTGCAGGGATTTGTTGATATTTCTAATAGGGAGATAGGACACTGCTATGACAAAGCAAGTAAGTGGTGCTGTCTCTCGTGGGGTAAGTTTCACCAACTCTGTAACTGCCAGAGTAAGCATCAATAATTTAATTGATACTAGGTATCAATAACTTAATTGGACTTAACTGCTTACTAGGTCCACTGCTATGTGCTTGTTGTTTTCCACTGCGCGTCTTGTTTGAAACAGCATCATTAGTTGAACAAATTTTTTAGCATTGCTTTAGGTTAAATGACAGTTCAGTTCAGCAATGTGGATAGTTGCCTATAGAAAATATCCAAGCTATTTATTTTCTTCTTTCCATGAGAATAGAGTGGTGGTGTGGGTGGTAATGAATATTTAGAGTGCTTTTAATAAAAAAGAACAAAAGAAACAACACCCCCAACCAAACACACACTTTTTAACAGCATTTGTTATAATTTAATTGGAAGTTTACCAAGATGAATGCAGTTAAGCACTATGATGCATTAAAGGCAGGGGTTGCATTCATCCGTGGTGCACTTCCAATGGACTGCGGAGCTATGCCAAGAGTGGATTCGGCATGCTGTCCATGTATTTTCTTGAGGCTGTTTGGGGGGGTGGAGGGGAGATGGATACTTAAGAGTTAAAGACATGAGTTTAAGCGGCAGGTTGGAGAGAAAAGTACATCTGTGGTACTTGTGACACTTTAAAAAATTCTCTATGTTCCATTTTGGGTCTCTGTTCTAAATAGCTATGTAAATAAATGCAGTCTTTCCTGGGAGCCTTTGGTAGGCAGGGGGAAGCCTTACAGCAGCAGCGAAGGGATTGCACATAACCCTGTAATACTCATTCTGTACTGAGAAGTGCACTGTGGAGAAAGTGGTCTCCTAAGGCTGTAAATCCATAGCAAAGCCCCTTCATGCTTAACCTTTGAAACAAATTATGGTTCATTTATAGCAATAATACACTCAGCAAAATTTCAATTTACATTTACAACTTCTAATCTGGAAGCCACGGGAGCCTTGTGATGGGTATAAGTGACTTAATGAAAGGCTGGGACTGTCTAAACAACAAAGGAATCCTATTCTTGTCAAGCAGTATGGTTTCAAAGCAGAGCACTTGGCTGCAATGCAGAAAATTTTGGTTTCTTGCCATACAGCAGCTCTATGATGTTATGAAAATCCCTTCCTTCCTGTGTGCCTCATTTATCTTTCTGAAAATTTGTAACAATTTCTCTTATGTCATCATGAGCTACACAGGTTAAAGTCTAGATAAGACCAGATATAATCTACAGAATATCCACTCGCAGAACTTCATGAAACAAGGGACTTCATGCGTTGCAGCCTGTTGCTTTGGACATGGACAGATATGTTGTGTATCCTGCTCAATCCTTTGGCTTAGAAGAATCAAATATTCTTGTAGTTAAGAATCAATATTGCATGCATTTGAGCAAAACACTCTGACCTAGAGCTTACAGGCTCTGTGATTTCTCTGGCAGTTTATTTTTTGAATGTTTTCAGTCAGCCTCTTCTCTTTCCTTTCTTCCCCTCCCTCTGGAGCAGATCTGGGACTCTGCTTCCCACAAACGTGCTTTCTGACATCTCCCAAAACCCAGTTCCCAATGAGTTAACCTTCCTCTCCAAAGCATCATGCATCCTAACTTTCTTCGAGGACCCCTTCCCCCCTGTCAACCTAACACTTGAAAGCCCTTGTTGTACAAGTCCTTTTAACATTGCCTGTTGCTCCCCTTATTTGAGGAGGCCCTGGAAGCACCTTTTGTCCCCCTCCCCCAGCCAAGCTCACTGCAGCTCTGTCTCTGACTGTCCTGCCCTACCTCATTATCTAGACTTTTCCTGGCAGACATTTAGCTAATGAGACTCTTGCACTGCACGATAAAAAGGGACTACTTAAGTCTTTACAAACAAATGCGCAAGCTTCTAGTAACTCTGCAAAAACCTAGCTTTCTGTAGAGGCAAACTCATACCTTTCTGAGGGAGAGGGAACTGAACTTCCACACTCAAGCAAGCAAAGTCCTTTATGACATTGCTAATGAACTGCAGCATCAGCATCCCAGAACTATCTATTGTATGATTATTGTTAACTTATTTTTGTGCTAGATGCTGCAAGGGCCAGTGAAGAACTTGTAGTCTTGTCAGCCACAGAAAAATTAAATCCACATTTTCAATACTAGAATTTCTAATAGAGAAGTCTCTTGAATGATTTTCCCAACTTGCCGAAGAACACTTTAAAAATCTTTGAAATGAAGCATGTATTTAAGGATATTTTTTTTTCCCTCTTATTCACCACTTTCCAATTTTATCTTTAGCCTGTTGGTTTGAATTAAAGATCAAAGTTGAAATTATTCAATCTGTAATTTCTTTCTGTATCTATTCTGCTTGCAGGTAGACTTAGATTGTGTTTTACCTCTCAAGCTAAGGTTTGGACTTCTTTTTCTATATGAATTTAAAATTTTTAAGAGGATAGGAACAGTTTTGTATTGTTTAAAAACCATCAGTATGACGGAGGCAGATCTCCACAAGAACAAAATATCCCTTTGTCCTCAAATTACAATCTTTTAATTGGAATGAAGGAACCTCTTCCTCCTTTCATTTTTTCCTATTCCTCATAAAGCAGGCTGCAAGTAATCAATAAACAAAATTTTGGAGACAAGATCTTTTTCTACTTAATTTTCATCTGCTACACTGCTGCAAAAAAGTACTGCACAGACTTTTTTCCCTTCTAGGAATTCTTTGAATGAGACTTTTTTTCCTGGCAATTCTAGTGTGCTTACATAAATGGTTTTTTGGACAATATTTAACTTCAGGTTAACCCGTGTCTCTTTGCCAGGGGTTTCTACCATGTTTTCTCTAGCTGGAGGAGTTTTTCATTTGCTCATGATGTCCTGCTTTGCCTGTGGAATGCTACTTGTGATACCTTTTCTTCTCAGCCCTGGACTAGGGAAAAACACTGATTCTTCTTCCCATGCATCTTAATTTTTCTCCATTTGCTTATCCTCTGCACTTCCTTCCTCCCCAAAGATAGGCAGTCACTCCTCTAATTCTTCCTTTTCTACTTTTTTAATTTCTGGATTCTACCTCCTCTTATGCTTAGGTGAAGCCAGCCTTTGTTTTTTTTCTTTTTTTTTTTTATTGCAGCTTGTGTTTTTCCCTCATTTGTGGTCATGGTCAAAGTTCAGAACTTGTCCTGTCCAGTTTCTCTGCTTGTCACTTGAATTTCCTCCCTCCTCCTGGTGTCTGATCTCCTTTGGTACTGCTCATCCTTCCTTGCCTGTTATATCACACCGTTCTGCCACCTCCAGTTCATTAGCATCTGTCCAACAACCTGCTCGTTTGGGAGCGTTTGAGCCATAGGACACAATGCTATCTAAGGAGATGTAATGACCTCCCTGAGCCCCTGTCCCGCTTCTTGTCTTTGTGTCTGACTCTACACCTAAATCAGTATATCTGACACAAATCCAGAGTCTATGTCAGAAATGATCAAAACCATCATAATCTTTCTCTAATGATGAGATAGAGTATTTACATGTTCACCTCTGATCTTTATATAAGTGGCCACATTTTTGACAGTTTTCTCTCATTAAATAGCTTTTGCAAGCTAGAGGGTGTCGGAATAAGTAGGACAGCAGTTTCTGGCACATTTGTTAGGGTGTTCTGACTTGAATGCTGTCCTTAAAAGTACCAGCACACACATTTGTGTTATCTTTGGCTGCTGCTCACTCTGAACTGTGCACAGCAAATTTTCAGGGCAAAGGGAACGTAGTAGGGGAAGAAACTCTGCTATTGCAGTTTTTTTTTAAACAGTTTATGCAGCTTATTTGGCAGTGTTTGCACTTATCTTCGTATTCTAGGATTTTCATGATCACTGGATCAAACAAGCCTCAGTGTGGGCTGCTGAAGGAGGAGAACGCTTGATGGAGTTCATGGGTTTATGTGTGTCTGGATTGAATCTGGAGGAAGGACAGAAGGATGTTAATTCTCAGAACTTGCCTTATTTCCTTAAAAAATAACAACTCGTAAGGAGAAACTCTTGCAAAATTCAGTTTGTTTTCAGCCAAATTACTCAGCTGCCCTTTAATAGAATGAAGTCTCTGAGTCATGGTTGTCCTCAGGATTGCACCACACTGCAGTTGTGTGTAGTGGGTTCAGGAAATCCTCCTGTAAATTTGAAAGTCAAATGGTTCAATCTTCTCATGAAATAAAATTAGTTATGTGATTTTTAAATAAAATGCAAGGAGTAGATTCATATTGTGATTACGTTAGTGGTGGTGTACTCGCCCGTATGCTCAACATTGAAGGACACTCAAGATCACGAGCAGATCAGCTTGATTCACATCTTTTTGTGTTTTGAGTTGGAGCAGAGATTGAAATGCTAGTTTACTCTTTTAAATGTGGATTAAACCCCTGTTTTCTTCCTGGGTTTGCTAAATATTTGATAGAAAATGAACTAAAGAAAGTTAAACACAGGAATACTATGTGTTTCATGGCAAGAATATGTGCCTGGGAAGAGAGATCTGGATCAATTTCCTGGTTTAATTTGGTGAATTTTGTAAATGCTGAATGAAAGGATATGAGAAGGAATCTCCACAGTGCTACATTCAAGCAAAATTACTCCTGAACTGAACATGATAATTAGTCTTTCAAATAATTCTGAATTAGCAATATGTGTTTTTTGAGGGATAAACTGTTTTCTAAAATGGCTGTCTATCCTTAAACATCTTAATTTACAACTAAACAGTTATGTGTTATGTACTAGGGATTCTCAACTGCAACAAAAAAATTATGTATGATTTTTCATACTGATGTCGGTATGATATTGCAATTGTTCAAGTTGATGGTATAAATTTTTAAGGTTTTGTGAATGTCATTCTTTTGTCTTTTTAAACTTATTGACTTCTCTCTCTTTTTTTGTTTTGTTTTGTTTTGTTGTGGTTTAACCACAGTTGTCAACTGAGCACCACACAGCTGCTCGGTTACCCTCCCCCTGCCTCCCCGTGGGATGGGGGAGAGAATCCGGGGTAAAAAAATTGAAACGCGTGGGTTGAGATAAAGGCTTTTTAATAGGATAGCAGAGAAAGAGAAAATAATAATGATGATAAAAGAATATACAAAACAAGTGATGCACAATGCAATTGCTCACCACCCACTGACCAATGCCCACCTCATTCCCGAGCAGCGATCGCTGCCCCCCGGCCAACTCCCCCCAGTTTCTATACTGAGCGTGATGCCGTATGGTATGGAATAGCCCTTGGGGCAGGGTGGGTCAGCTGTCCTGGCCGTGCCCCCTCCCAGCTCCTTGTGCCCCTGGCAGAGCATGGGAAGCTGAAAAGTCCTTGACTGGTGTAAGCACTACTGAGCAACAACTAAAACATCAGCATGTTATCAGCATTGTTCTCATACTAAGTCCAGAACACAGCACTATAGCAGCTACTGGGAAGAAAATTAACTCTGAATTAAGCTGAAATCAGGATGAACTGCCATAGAAACATTTTTGCAATCAGAATCAGATCCCTTTTATGATATTAATTTTGTATTGCAGAAAAGCAGTACATTTTAATAAGGTCTAGGATTCATTGAAACATAGTCCTACTGTAGAATCACACAGATAGGGGTAATAACACGTCCTTCTTACATACTACTTCCAAAAATATGCCTCTGGAGAAAAGGGAATGCCTGGAATAAACAGGAGCTTGTAATACTGTTTCAGAGTTGTATAGCAGTACAAAATCCCTTGAGCATAAGCCAGCATCTCTTTAAGTGGTTAGAGGCTTTTGCCTTTCAAAGCACCTAAGCAAGTTTAGTGTTATCTACTGTTTGCATATTCTGTTGTCTCTCCTGGTTTAATCATGATTGAAAATTGTATGCTATAAAGCTCTTAATGCCTCTTGTTATGCATGGATAAACTCCTGTGAGGCAAAGCTATCTGACACATAAGATAAACCAAAACAAAACCCATTGCTTTAAAAGAAGGAAAAAAAAAAAAATCAAGACTGGGAAATGCAGGCTCAATGGTGATAACAAGATAACTGTAAAGAGAGAAAAAAAAAAATAGAAGAGATCAAACTGAGGTCTTGGGGGAGTGTCCGATCTGAACATTTCTGCAAGTCTGCCATACCGGTTCAGTCTCTAACCTGATGGTTTGGTGATCTGTTAGAAACTGGATTTCTTCTGAAACACTGTACTATGAAAATGGTTCAATTTGGCTTCACTGAAAAAAAAAATAAAAAATTACTTTTGGATTTAAAGGAAAATATTCAGCATTTTTCTTCCACAACACTCTCCTCTTACATGGCCCACAGCTTTGCATATTGGTTTGGTTGCAAAATACAACCCATATTTTTTCCCCTCTTTCTGTTCAGCCAGGTTAATGCTAATGTTTGTCTTTTTGCTGCATTTGCTTTAATTACTGTAGTGGCACGAATTATTCTTGACAACATATCTTCTATTATGCTTATTGTGATAAATTAATATAAAACATAGTAGGTCAGCATTCTACACTGCAATCAATTTTATAGTGATTGGGTTGCTGCATCAGTAATACACCAGTGATCTAGAGGATGGTGGAAGAGTTATTTTACAACTGTAATTGCCAACAAAGTATGAAAATTACCTGTGAAGGCATCTGATAACCTCTGGATCCAGACATTGCTTTTCCACTTTACACATTCTTACCTTCAAAGATGAAGTTTCAGTATCTGTAGTGCATGAGCTGACACATGGGTGGAAAGTTATTGATCAAAACAGCTGCCTCTGCTCAAATTATTGAAATTCTGGTCTTGATTGGTTCTTCCTCATCTTAGGCAAAAAAAGGAGGAGATTCCTGGCTGCTTAGCTAGATGCATTAATTGTTGATAGTTTAGAGGACTCTTAATTGGTGGTCTGCTATTACATAAGATGTTTGATGGAAGACCCAAAGCTCAGGTGAAAAAAGATATTATTGGAGGTTGGCAATTTGGCAATTATGTTTCCTGATGAAGATTTAGACTTGATAGGAAAGAAAATCTTCACAGCACATCCATTAGGAATACAGGTTTTTTGAATCCCGTAAGTAAATTGTCTGTCATTATCAGATACCTCAGATTTCTTGTAGGTGGTATTCCTGTTTCATGTTATCATCGGGTATCTGTTAGGTATCTTCATTAGGGCTATGGAAGTGCTGTGGTTCAGGTGCAGCTTACAATAAGCAAGAGGATTGTGTCTTAAAGCTGAGTTGAGACAAGCTGGCAAGAGGACAAGACTCAAAAATTTTGATCTTTTCCTATTGCTTTAAAAAGCAACACTCTGGGTGGTGAAGCAGTGTGGTAGGAGAGTGTAAGGAAGCTGGTCTTGACCCTATGAATGTAGCAAAGTAGGGGATCTTTTATCTGTGTCTTAATTAGTCTAAATATAGTATTAACCCAACACATTCTCAAACTAGGTTACTAATATTCATCAAGAGTAGGGGGAATCGGAAGGCTGCTTCTTAGTGGCAAGTTCATCTGGAATGTTTACATTTCTATGGAGGACAATTGTTCCTGCACAAGCATTCTCAGACAATGATGAAAGATTAGAAATGATAGCATTAAGATAGCATTTGAACAAATAACAGCCTCTAAAGAGGAAAAGTTAAAAGTAGCTGAGCAAGGCACAATTTTGAGTTTATTGGTACCAAAGTCCTTCAAGATACTGTTTGAAGAAGAGACAAAGTAACTGTTTCTTGTGCTTTTTCAGGGCTCTTATTCATTTACTCCAGATCAATATTAATGGTTAATTGACACACTGCATGACATGTATAGAAATACATTATATTTGCTGTGTTTGTAGTAACAGCATTATTCTAATTAGGAGGAAAAAAAAAGAGTATGTCGTAATGTCTTGGAAGTTAGGAAATACTACAGTTCACAACAATGAAACCTTAAATTAATTTTCCCACAAGACTCCTTGATTTATTGGGCTGAATATAACTCTTCAGGTAAGCTAATAAAGCAGGACTTTTATAGGGCCTTTTTCTTGCTTGTTGTAAGTCTGGGAAAGTGTTTAGCAGAGCCAGAAAAAAATGGAACCTTAAGTCTGTCCTGGGACTGAAGCTGAATACTATGAAGTGAAGAAAAACTAGAGCTGCACTTTAACCAAATAATGAGAAAACAAAATATTGGACTACTACTTGTAATGAGTATGTGTCTGTCTGATGCAGACAATAATGTATAGAGCCTGTAGGGAGAAAAGAGAACAATGTGGGTTCACTAGACCCCTGAATTCAGGATTCCTTTAATTCTACCCTGTGCGTATGTCCCCTTCAGCTTCAGACTGCTTACAAATTCACATAAATATTACTGAATTAATTTTTCTTTATTTAACATTATTCAAATATTCTCTTTTCAAATGGAAGTAATTACATGAGGATAAAAGCTACAGCTGTGTTGTCATGAGGGATCCATAGGTGCCCAGGATTCCCCGGTGTCATACAGTTAGAATGGAGCAGTGGGAAGGGATGGTTGAGTGAATTGTGCAGGTGTCATGCAAACGCATGCTGTGAAGGGAATTGACAGCTCTTCATCACTCTAGTCAACCAGGTAGTCAAGCCTAATAAATGGAGCCGGGACAGGAAAAGAGGTAATTTCCTAAGGAAAAGAATAAAACCCAAGCTGCTTGGAAAGAGGAAGAAGATAAATGAGCACATAAAGGAGTATTTGAAAAGCTGAGAAAGAGAAGCCAAAGGAAACAAAAGTAGGAGGACCAAGCTTGAGGTTAGGTCTATTAAATAATCAAAGTGTGCAGGTGAAGTGATCACTACTAAGTGACTAGGAGCAAAGCTTGTCTGACATGATCAAAGAGGATACAAAAGCAGCACAGAAATAGGTACAAAGGGGAAAATAAGTCCACTTGATCATTAAGGACATTCCGACCATTGAGCAAAACTGTACAGAGAAAATACCACTGCAGACTCCTTCACAAAGACGTAATATGGTATAGCTTATAGCAATACTAAATGATATTTGGGTACCACTGTCATTTCAGAATTTTAATGTCTGTGGAGTCACACAAGGTAAAAATAACTAAGCATCAGTACTATTTATGTGGTCTCCTGCCCTTTTCAGTCTCATGTTCTACTCTGAGCCATATGTACCTGGGGTGACGCATTTTTTACAATACATGGACTTCTGCTTTAGCCATAGGGAGAAGCAAAGGGAAAAGAGCTGGAGATGAGCTGTGTTCACTTTCTTCTCTCTCTCTTAACCCTCTTCCTCCTTCAGCCAGTAGTCCCCTCTCTACCACCCCAGCAAAGTGACAGAGCAGAGGAATGCTCTGCTCATGGGATCTGAGTCAGGGTGAGAGGGGGAAGAAGGGAGGGGTGGGATCCAGGTGCCTCAAACAACAGTATGCCTCTGGGCGTGAGACTCTTGGAGGGCAAATTTCATCCTCCTCTCTTGTCCTTTCCTTCTGCTCACAATATCAGGTCAGATGTCAAGCGGGGGATTAGAGGTCACGAAGAGAGAAGCTTACATGTATGCCTCCTTCCAATCCACAGTTATCCTAAAAGTTAAGCAGTATTTCAATAGTTTTATCTTGGTATCCATATGACAGAACATTTAAATGTTGATCTTGGGGAATTCCCTTAGTGAACTCCTGGAATAAATCATCCCTTCCTCAAGTTAGGTTTCCTTGTGTGCCACCTGCATGAACAATACATCTGTCTCACAAACTGATGTCTTTCTGACTGTTGCGTTTAGAGTATATGCTGGATGAGCGGGAGGGGGAATGAGGAGGACAGAGTGGTAGGTAATAGAAGCCTCATGCCCAGCTGGGAGCAAATGTGTTCTGCTATGTGTGTTTTGGCAGTTGCATGTCGTATCATCCATTCTCTTTTTCAGGCCTGTGAAACAGGAGAAGCAGGGGGAAGAAACACACAATTCGGCAGCTGCACTTGAGGTTAAGGTTAAAATGAGTTAATGTTGAAGTTGCTTCCTTCTTTATTTGCTGAATTAATGACTTTTCTTGAAGTTACTTGAATAGTCAATATAAATGACAGACATGAACACTAAATCTAATCTCCTGTGAAAAATTGAAGGTTTTAACGACTGGAAAATACTTTTTGATTTACCTAGTGTATTTAATATCTATAAAATTCCTTGCCTTCTGTAGTTTCCATGAGTGCTGGATTGTTTCTATTGTTTTTGTAGCAAATCTGCCTTTGAAACTGCCATAGAGATGAAGATCAAAATTTGTTTAGGCTTTCAGGCCTGATACCATCCACTCTTTCTCTTATAAGGAGTGGAATTTATACATTAAAAACAAACCAGTTCAGTTCACAAGTGGAGAAAATTAGAATACAGTTACAGAGTGTTTTATCACAAAATGGAAAAGTAATTTAATTGCCATCCTTTTATCTTCTCTTCCTTAATATTTTCTGAAATCTCTCATTTCTGGTAGCTTTTTTTTTTTTAATCTTGAAGAGAATGTAATGGTTATTTGCTAACTTTTGGTGTTGACATTAGAAAAACACAGACAATTGCATGTCAGCCTCAGCCCTCCATCTTTGTCTAGCTAAGCCACGTGGATTACACGTGCCCCATGTAATATGTGATAAACTCCCTGGGATTTCTGAAGTGTAGGATATGATATGAGGCCTGAAGAGCTGTCTGCTCATTTGCTCTTAAACAGCTTTTATTTCTCTTCCAGTACATTGTTAGTTTCCTTATGAGATACCTACTTTAGGTATTGGATGATGAAATCTTAGATGCCCGGCATTGAGTCTCATCAGTGAGAGATCATTCTGTTGGCCAGTTCACAAGGAAATTTGGATATATAAATGTAGATGAATCAAATTAAGTTCTTAAACAACTGTCCAAGTTATGTACAATAAAACCAGGATGAATTTGCTGATCATCAGCAAATCAGTATCACTGATTCAGGGAATTGGTAAAAATGTTGCACTAATCTGAAAGTCTGATTTTTTTTTTTATTTTTTTTTTTAAGCTTCATGATTTTATGGCGGAGGGAATAGATGCTGTGATTGATCTATTCTTTGCCTTCCTGAAGTTTCACCAGTTCTGTTAGGTAAGATGATGTGTCAAAGCTTCCAAGGCTCTTAGTAAAACCCTGTTAGAAGAAAAATACTACACTGTAGTTATTCCTGTAATAAAAAGAGCTGTCACTATGAGAAAGAACTACCCATGGGCAAATACTTGAAAAACTTCCATTAGCTTTTGTTCATATGGTTTATGGTTGGAATCAATGATTTTAAAGGTATTTTCCAACCTAAA